>SCDY01000892.1:5431-91848 GCA_004143825.1 Drosophila micromelanica | reverse complement strand
TATGTGTAAACGAGCTGAAATGTTTATAGAAGCAGATCGCAGGGTTCAGGGTATCTCCTAGTCGGGCGGCCCCGACTAGAGCCTTCTCACTTGTTTTTCATAGATTTAATTGCTGACAAACAATTTTGTGTCCCGAATCGCAGTTTGACACACGAAATTGGTTGTGTGATTGCCTTAATTGAGTTATCAGAAGCTTTATTGGGTCTAAATGCCAATTAAGTGGGGACCAAAAAAAATATATCAATGTATATATATACACATATATATATATGCATCAAATTATCCGTGTCGTTGCAGTTGGGGCATAAAACAAAAATGCAGTTTGAATTTAAAATTTATCGAAAACACAACAACAAGAATTTGACTGTGTTTGCTGCGGCTGCAACTCTTGACGTCGGAATGCCTGCGGCAGCAGCGGCAACCACTCAACCACTTGGTGGGGCAGTTAGCACAGTTAAAGTCAATGCCTCAGGCCAGAAATAAAGCACACACACACACACACACACACCCACAACTTGGCCAAACAAAACTCGAGCAACTGCTAAATTTGTGCAACAGAAAGTTGCAAGTTGTGCAGACGCCACCGCTTAAAAGTTAACAGTTATGACCGCGTCTCTAGAAGGTGCAAGTGGCTGCAGCTGACTCCCCCCCTCCCACCCCCTCCTTGCCACACCCCGCCCGCCCACTTTCTGTCTCAGCTGCTATCCCTTACAGTCATAATAGGGATAGGGCCACAAATAAGTTAACTGGCCTGAAAATTGTCTGGCTCAATAGCTGTCGGCGTTGGCCAATTTTCTTTCATCTCTTCTTACACTCGGTCACAAAGTGAAAAGAGTATATTGGGTTTGTCAAGTATCGATATGAACATAATTTTATTTTCAAATTCTTATACATTATTTTAATTGCAATAAGTTTTTGTCTTGTTCTAATATGTATATAAAAGTTTATATACTACGGATGCTTGTCGATACATATCGATAGGTAGAAATCGATTTGATTCGATACATGTGGAATGCATCGATATTTAAAGCAATATGCCTCCATTATCAAAGAACTTAACTAATTAATTGAAATTGTAATCGATATTTATATTTTCGATATTTTTAATATTGGAACTTTGTAACACCCCAATTATATACTTAAAGTTACTGCTATGCATTTTTATACATATCGAGTGCTATCAATTAAAAATATAAATCGATAAATAGTGTGGCATATAATTGAATTATTTAGCTCACTGTTCATGGTAGCCTTGTCAAAGTTTTCATTGGAAAATTGTTTATAATATTGCCAGACACTCAACAGCTTTTATTTTGCCAGGTCTCAGAGCTCCACAGCTCCCCTTTTCACACCCCAACCTATAACCTATTTGTTGCCGTTTTAATTAGTTCTTCAACTTTTGTTTGGTCGTTGCAATAAAAATTGAAGAAATAAAAATTGGTAATAAATATGTACGAAAACGAAATCAAAACAGGCCAAGTGCTGCAAATTGTGTTTGTCGTTGCTCTTGTAATTGGCAAGCGTAACAAATTATAGAAAGCTCTAATGCACACACACACAGAGACTCGTGAATGCATTGAAGCGTTTTGCGTAATCAATTAATTAACTACAAAATTGCAGGCAGCGTTGTTAATGAAGTTGCGGGCACAAAAATTATTGCAAACAACATTAACAACAATGTGCAACAAATGAGAACTCTGAGTTACCCTCTACTCAGTATGGAAAAAATTAAATAAATGTTTACTATATTTTTTGTCTTAGTAATTTGGGAACTTCTGTGTCCTTGGCTCTTAGAAGCAGGAACGGCTTATTGACGATCTATCGATTTTCGCTTATCAAAACACGTTATCGATAAGTCGAAATTAACAGAGAAATGTGTTTTGCACACGAGAGTTCAAGCGACAAATTTGTTGTCTTAAAGTTTTCTCATTTCACACAGACGGGAAAAACTAGTACTGAAAATTGGTATTTATCGATTTTCCGCAGGTAGTTTAGTAGTCTATTTTTAAACAAACTTGAACTGCTTTTGCCTTAGGAGAACCAAAATGCCAAATTAGGTTACGCATCGTTTTGACATTAAATCGATATTTATCGATGTTTAACTAAGCGGGACGAGCTACAAAAAAAAGTGAAATCTTTTATGGGAATATCATATGATCGAAGATGTCGATTCAATATACTCTTGCTTGGCCATTTTGGTTACACGATATAATAGCCAATTGAAGCGGTTTATTTGCTTTTGGGCGTGGCCAATGGGCTGGCGTTACCGTTTGTAGCACATTTGATTATTTGCAGCCAAATTCAATTTGCCAAACTACAGAATGTTGCAATTTGACACAGCAGCAGCTGTGTGTGTGTGTGTGTGTGTGTGTATTTTGGCATGCTCTATTAAGCAGTAATGAGATTTGGTAATTGATTGAAGTGCGCACAGGTTAAAAGAGAGATATACAAATACCGAAAACCGAAAACTTCAATTGATTGATGGCAACAAGCAACAATAACAACAAACGACAACATTGCCGCATGTCGCAAACATGTTTTTTGATTGAGTGGCATGTGGCATGCAACAGCGGTCACATGTTGGGCCAACATCGAACAAATGTTTCTCGTTTCGGTTTCGCTTTAAGGCTTAGCTTTATTATCAGTTCCTGTTTCGGTTTCGGTTTTGACTTCAAATTTCATTTCCCCGCATTTTACGTTTCTCATTCTACTCGGCCGTGATTTGCACGAAAGTGAAAATAAATCGTTACTGACTTCCTTCTCTTTCTTTCCCTTACTCTTTAGGTGTTTAAAGCTTAAGAGCGAGAGAAACAGATAAATTAGGGAGCAAACAAATAGTAAAGAAACGATCAGTAGATCAAAGGTGTTCTTATGAGCTAGTTTCGTGAACACGGTTCATTGTCATTCAGTGTTAGCACAAGCAAGTGGGCGGAACTAGTACATGGAACTAGTTCCATAATTTTTTTGTATGTCTTTTTAAAATCTATACTTTACATTTATGAATTCGCTCAAAAACAATTCCTGAACTAGTTCCAGGCATAAACCAGTGCTAATAAACTTTACAAGTTTTGACTAGCTGTTTCAGTTTAATTTTATCTATATTTAATGTTGTTTACTATAAAGTTGACTTTATTCAATGCAACCCTTTAGCGTTTTCCTGTCTACAGGGTGTACCTGAAATAAACGTCACTTTTTCTGCGCTTTAAAAATGCTTAAAACTCGCTTTTTTCGAATACATTTCTTATTTTTGGTGCACCGTCTATCTTGCTTACCTCTTTACTTTAGTTTTTGATCCCCTTTATTCTCTCTCATTTTTCTTTATTTTTATCTGCGTCCTTTAAAGTGCAGCGAACAAAAAAATTAAACAAAAACTATGCGTTGCATTATTTATTTGCATATTTTTAAGGTTCCTCTCTCCCCTTCTCTTTCTCTCTCTCTCTCTCTCTCTCTCTCTCTCTCTCTCTCTCTCTCTGTCTCTCTCTCGTGTTGCGAATTTGTTTGTTCTATTCTCGTATCCTTCACCTAATTTGGGTACCTGAAAACTAGATTATGGTCAACGTTCTCTGGCAGCTGCCACTGCTGCTGCTTCTTCTTCCTGCCAGTTTTTTGTGGTCAAAAAATAAATTCTTTTTTTTTGTTGTTGTTAGTTACAATTAAAAGCAAAGCCTTAGACAGCGAGTAGAAAAAGAGAGCACAAAAAAAAAGCAGCTTAAATAAAAGTGCGCGCACAAAACTGACTTTTTTTATTCCTGCAGCTGCACAAAAGGATTACAAATGTGGCTTAGCATGCGTGTGTGTGTGTGTGTGTGTATCTTTTTTTATATTTTTGTTGCTTTGCTTTTGTTTTCTTCATTGTTGTTTTTTTTTTGTTCGTCGTTATGGTCTAATTATCTCTATTTATTTATGCTATGCCTCGGCTTTGTCTGTTGCCTTTTTTGACTACTTTTTACGCACACACACGTGGCTTACCTGCGCTTTTAAGGCTTTTTACAGCTATTGTGTTATTACAGCTGCTAGCCCAGTATGTGTGTGCGTGTGCGTGTGTGTGTGTGTGGAAATGGATTTAGACCGTAAAATTGTGGATAATGGTAAAGCTCTATCCCTAAAGCCCATCTCTATGTATGTGTGTGTGTGTGTGTGTGTGTGTGTGTGTGTGGCACACACACAACAGCTAACTGCCACACGCTGCGTATGCGTAATCGCAAAAAGCAACTGTTTACTTCCGCCTGCTGTTGCATATACTGTTTTTTAATAACATAAAGGGTATATTGCCTGCATGACTTCCTTACGGAATAAATTAAATATTTATTTGTTTATTAACTGCTGATTAACTGATTTAGGATTAGAGCTAGGATAAAAAATAAAATAAAAAAATAAATAAAAATCTACTTATTGTTGTATTTTTTTTTATTTATTATTATATATTTATTTTTTATTTTGTCACTAATCCTAATATTTTTATATTTCCCAGAGTATTTTCTAGTTTTTGTTTCACTCTTTTTTTTTTTTTCTTCTGTGCATCTTTTTGCTTGACTTTTTTTTGTTGACTTTTTTTAATGAGTAGTTGAAGCTTTTTGGAGTGAAGCAAATTTACAGTCAATTAAATGCAGAGCCCCGCAGCGGGCTCCCGCCCCGCCCCACCCCCTTCACAAGTCCAAAGTGAACTTTTGGCTTCAGCTGCTGATGAGAGACGGCGGCGTCTCTTACCAAATTATGCCTAATGAGCTGAGCCAGTCGCTAGATGAGGGAGGGACCATTGGAACAAAAGGGGTGAGTTTAGGGTCAGGGGGTTGATGATGGAGAAGGGGGACGGGCAACTGTTGGCAACTGATGACTGTTCAGCTGCCGCTGGCGACGGGCGCGTTAGCACGAATACATAATTACAATCGAAAATGCTTTTCATTAATTTCAAGTGTGCTTCAAGTCAAATTTAAGGAAGCCAAAAAAATTACACTAAAAAAAAGGATATATAAATATGTATAAGCGAATAATAAATTGCAAAAATAATGTTATGTAGTATTAATTTGAAAATGAAGCAAAGGGCCGCGGAAAAAGTAAAGTGGATGAGCAGGTAAACAGAGAGAGAGAAAGAGAGAGAGAGAGAGAGGGAGAGAGAGAGAGAAGCTTAGGGAGAAGCGCAGGCTAAGGCTGGTTAAACCCTTGCCAGCGAGAAGAGTGCCCAAAATGGGGTTAAGAGCTAGCCAACAGTTTAACAGCTTAAGATATTTTCATTTATATTTTTATTTTCGTTTTTATTTTTATTTTTTGGAAAGGAAAGTGTTTTACAGACGTTTGTAGGGGAATCTTTTTTTTTGCAGCAGGGGAGGAAAAAAAGACCAGAAATTAGCTGGGAAAAGAAATGCAATCGAAATAGTTAAGAGTACTTGCGGAGAGTTCTACATGAGAAATGTTTAACTATTTCACTTTTTATTTCAATTAATTAGAAATTTGGTTTATGTTATAGATGGATGTCAAATCAATTTAATTAAATGTAAATAAAAAAATAAAATGAAAATCAAATTAGTTTTCAGTGTTGCCTTAAATTTATCTGAAATTCAACTATTTTGTCTTTTTTTCCCAGCCTAGTTGTTACTTACTATTGCCTACAGTTGAATTTTTTGTCAGTGTTGTAAAGCATTGAAGTTCGTTAAGCTTCTTCATTGATATATTGGAATTTCTCATATTTATTGTTCACAATCTTTAAGATTTTATCACTTAATCTATGGTCGCTTTAATGCACACAGGCTTGCATTGCACTTTAACCAACACTAAAACTAGCCTAACCTCACTTTTTCTACCTGCATTTGACAATTGCATTTTTCATTAAATTTCGTTTGATTAGTTTCGAAATCTATTGTAAATAGAATTTGGCAATTGCTTTTGGCACTTTCAAACTAATTGCTATTTTAGAGTTGAATATTGAGAAATTGCTTGCATTGGCATCCTGCTTGCGATAAACTTAACTGCAGTGTTGGGCAGTCTGTGTTGCAAAGTGTTGCAAAGTATCCGTTTCGAAAGCGTGTAACAATTTAAGAAATGTCCAACAAAATATGCGGCTAAATTGCGACGAAGGGCAAACTTCAAAGTCGAGAATTTTCATGTGAAACAAAACGCCACTCGGAAAGTAAAAGTCTGTTCAGGGGCAGTTAACGGGGAAAAGGGGTGGGGTAGGGAGGGGGAGGGGTCGGCTTGAAAACAAGCTTAGCCAGTTAGCAATTTAGCAATAAACTTTTATTTAATCGATTTTAACACTTCACTGACAACGAGAAGCAGCAGCAGCAGCAGTCGAGGTGAGCAGACAGACAGACAGACAGACAACAAGGCTAACTAAGGTGGTTGCGGCTGGGGGGCTTGGAGCCGGGCCAGTAGTGGTTGGAGGGGTGGGTTGGGTGGTGCTGAGGATGACGAGCACGACAATCAATTGTGCGACCAACTAAAAAGCTAAAAGCGACTGCTTCCTGCCGAACAACCCTCTCCCCCTCCCCTCGCACCACTAAACACTGCTACACTCAGAGAAAAACATGTTATCGAAATTGAATGCTTGGAATTTTATGAATTTGTTCCTCATAAATATTCCTAATTTTAATCAAATAGTTTAAGTAATAACTTAAAATTATTTAAATAATAAAAACTGAATTCTGTAATTAAGTAAAAATTAAAGTAAAATATTCATAAATTCAGTTTCTTTTATTTAATTTAATAATTTTAATTTTCAATTGAAAATAAACTATTAATAATTCAAAAAGTCAATCAGAAATTTGCATAAGTAATAAATATCGCCAAAATTCAAAATATATTATTCAGATTATTAAGATATTCATATTTATTTATAATTATTCTCACTATTTATATTTAAAATAAGAAATTCGTTTTCCAATTATGAAATTTCTTGGCCATGCAAAGGGCTGGTTGTTTCTCCGAGTGTAGGCCCCACCTTTTGCTTTGTGTCAGGTCATGCCCAGGCCAGTGCTCTCTCCCTCTCCCTCCCTCTCTCCCTCCTTCTTTCTCTCTCCCTCTCTCTCTCTCCCTGTCTCTCCCGCTCTCTGTATCTCTTGTTAAGTTGGCTACAAACCTAAAATGTTGTGCCAGGGAATTTCAATTGCCACACCAAAAAAAAAAGAAGAAACTTTTCTGTCGCACACACACACATACAACTCCAGACAACGAACTTTTCTATATAATGAATTTTTACAGTTAGTTGGCCATGATTCATATTTTTGCTGGCCAACAGAGTCGGCACTTTGAAGGCCAGCAGCAAATGGCAACTGACAAAAGTTCCAGCCAATAGTTTCATACCAATTAGTAGCAGCCCTGGCAAGCCATGGCCAGCCAGGGTTGTCACACACACACACGACAAACATAAATACTTAAATAGCCAATTCATTTGCCATATTATTGCCAGGCACCGCAATCTACCAAATGGCCTTTATTGGAACCTCATCAATCTCTTCTTGTCCCCCTCTCTATTTGGCTTGTTTTTCTTCCTTTTTTATTATATTTTATTTTTCTTGAAATTTTGCTTTTTTATTTTTTTTTTTGGCTGCTCTTTTTTGTAGTTTTGCATTGTTGTTATTGTCACGGCAATCAAGACGTTACCAAAAATGTTTTTAGTTATGTGTGGGTTGCAGAGGTGTGTGTGTGTGTGTGTGTGTGCTTGTTGTGTAAGCACAGGCAGACAAATAGTGCCGAAAGCACTTTGAGTAAAAGAAAGCAGATGGAAACATAAATCACATAAATCGTATCACATTTACATCAGTGATATTCCCGAAAAAAAAATATTTTATTAAATTGATTAAATATTGTATTACAATTCAAAGACCTTTGTTTATTTCTGAAGTTAGAAGCTGATTTTTGTATTCAATAAATTTATAAAAACTTAGCGAAAATATAAACGTTACATAAAGAAAACAAAAAGATAAATGTTGTTTTGATGTTCACATAATATATCTATAAGTAGATATCTATAGGACTAAGTGTATAAAAAGGCTTTAATTGAAGCATGTTGATTGCTTTTCTGTGTACGTCGTAGTTGTTTTTTTACTTGTTGTTGTTGTTGTTGCACTTCTCAGTTTGGACCCGATGAACCCATTAGCAATAACCGATAAGAAAAAAAACAAGCAGCACAAGTAAGATGGCTCACCCTACCCGAAGATATCCTGCTGTTACTTGACTTATGGAAATTGTTGAATTTTACAACACGTTTATTTTAATAATCGATCTTGCAAAATATTGAATATAAAATAAATAATTTATATTGATTCATATTTTGTGTCTTTAGCTATCATATTCTTAAAAAAACTAACAAATATGAGTATGTTGTACTTTTTATCGTTTGTATGAAAACCGTGAAAGTTATCGATCATTTGCACGAAACTTGATTTGCGCGTAACAATGAAGAGTTGAAATTCGTTCATACAGACGGACAGGCAGATGGACAGGGCTAAATTGACTCCCCTGTTGATTCTGATCCGGAGTGTATATACTTAATGGGTTCGGAGATGCCCCCACCATCCCGTTACATAGGTTCCCACAAATCGATTATACCCTGTTTTACCCATTTTAAATGTGTGCAGGGTATGCAAACAACAACAGCTTAAACCATTTTATTTTGTGCTTTGTTTTAATCGCCTTAACATAAAAAAAAAAAACAGAAAAAAACAAGAAAAAATGTTGAACCATTTTATTTTGCAGCTCTCTTGTTTTACATAATTCTGGCAAGGGCCTTGCTTTTTTTTTTTTGTTTTTGTTTTCCGGGTCAAAGCTGGGGTTATTTGTAGTGTGTAGCATTTAGTTTGCCATATGAGGCCTCAGCGTCGAGCAGCCAGATTAGCCGAGACCGATTGAGGGCAGCCGGAGCGAAGGTTAAACGAGTTGGCAGCACTCGCAGTCGCATTCGTGCGGCGGCCCACAAATGGACGTCATTTTTTTAAAAATACTTGTTTTTTCAGTCGATTTTTATTTGGAAACGGATTGCTAATAATCCTTTCATTAGATAGAGCGAGATTTGGGCTAACATGTGTGCTTAAATGGCCATTATTTGTAAAGCTGAACCGGTTCAAGAGTGGTTCAATGCCATAACATTGAAAATATATGAGTTTGCGAATGAATAACCATTTGAAAATTACTTGTAAAGTATTAATTATATATTAAATATATCTTTTTTTTTTTGTATATGGGCATTTCTTATACAAATGAACCGGTTCAAAAGTGGTTTAGGGCTATAACTCTGGTAATTTTTGTGTTAAAATTATAAAATTTGGTATGTAGTCTAGTGCTAAAAAAGTAATATTATAAAATAAATAATATAATATAATATTTAATATATTTCTTATCAAGTTATCCATTTCTTGACAAGTTATCCATTCCTATTTTCTTCCGTTAAAGATAAGCTGAAAAAACACTTGGCCAGTGAAATTTTGCATATTGTGGTTATCCAGAATATTTATCGGCTTTTGCTTAAATAAATCATTATCGGATATATAATTTGTGAGCTGCTTAACAATTTGTTAAACCACGTTTGTGTGGTTGTAACTATTTAAAAGTTTTGTCTAGCACACACTGAGTCCAAAAAGTATGCAACAGTATTTTGCACTTTGCCACATTGTTTGCTCTAATCAAACTTTTTGTTCTGCTTTAGCTAGTTGGTAGTGGAGGGGAAGCGGGGTGGTGCAGGGATGTGGGGATGGTGGCTTCTGGCTGCTGGCTGCCCTAGCCTCATTTGGGAGCCTATGAAAATATTTTGGCAAAAAAAAAAAACAAAAAATTATTGCCGTGTCCGCCAAACAACGAAAACAGAAAACTTTGTCTGTTTATTTTGGGTGTCTATATTTTTGCAATTTCTTGTTATTTTCATTTATTTTTATTTATACATATTTTGTGTGCTATTTTTTTGTATTTTTGTTGTACTCTTTGACAAAGTGAAAAGAGTATATTGGATTTGTATTACTGTTAAGCTAGGTACTTTAGTTTTGGAATAAATACTGTGTAAATTTCAGAAAAAGGTTTAAAATTGTTATTGTTTAATTCAAATAAAATTATGTAAAACTAGATCAAGTTGTCAAATCAAAAATACAAAATTTTAACGAAAAAAAAATTCAAATAAAAAATAAAAGTAAATTTAATTTTAAATTTTGAACTGCGATCATGTTTAGATTTAATCTGCATTTTAAATTAAATTTTTTGCCTAATTTTCCCGATTGGGCATTGCGCTGTCGGTTACACCCGACTGCCGTGTTTATTCTTCGTATTACTAACATATTTTTTTCTTCTTCTTCTTCTTGCTTTCTTTTCAGGTGAGTAAACGCAATTTTTATGCTGTTGTTTTTGTTTTTTTCGGCTCCACGCTGCAGCGCCAACAATTGATGTGTAAAACTCAAATCCCTTTGGTTTAAGGTGGCAGACGGGGCAGGCAGGTGTGGGTGGGGGGGCGGGTTAATACCCCCCTCCACCCACCCCTCCCCTGTCCACTCTGCCATAACAGCGTTCCTTGACTTCAGATTTACACGCCCCACAAAAAGTGAGTTCAAGCAAAAAATACGAAATGCCAAAATCTATTAATGCGTTTTTAGGGTTGTCGCTGCAATAGCACCCCCCACCCCACAACCCCACCCTTAAGCTGAATGATGCCACAGTTCATTAGGGGCTGGTGATAAGGGGGGGGGATAGGGGATTGGGCGGGATTTTGGGTATTGGGGTCGAACGTCGACACTACTTTATTACTAATGTATGAGAGTTTCGCACAGGATATTAACCGCAAAGTTGAGTGAGTGAGGGCGGTGGCTAGGGGGCTGAGGGGGGCGTGGCACACTTGGGGCAGCTGCCAACATTTGCTAATTGCTTCATTAAATGTTTGCTTAATTTCGTTCGAATTAGCTTGAACCAAACTGCCCAATGAGCACAGGCCAAAGGGAGAGTGAGAGGGTTACTGTGGGGGGGGCTTAACATGTGAACTCTCTCTATCTCCCTCTCTCTATCTCTCTCTCTCTCTTCCAGTCATTAGCGCTTTGCGTCTGTGTTTAATTGTTGGCTGTGGGTCAACAAATGAGTTGTTTAAGCGGGCGAAACTGGCTGCGGGGCTCAATTGTGCATTTAGCGCGCTTCTTACGCACATCCTTTACTATCAGTTTTTTTTTCTCTTCTCCTTTTTTTTTGTTATTTAAACCGCTATAACTGTTGCCAAATGCTTTCACATTGCGGCAGCTTTCCTTTTTTTTATGGTTTCTACGTTTAAGTTCGGCCACAGATGGCGCTGATTGAGAGTGTGTTGAGTTTGCGGCCGTGGTGAATTTCTTTACCCACAAAGAGAGTGCACTTGCCTTTAAGAGAGCGTGTTCAAAGTAGCTAAGAGAGCACATTTGGCAGCTGGGGGCATTTCGCACATTGTTTTGTTTTGTTGTCATTTCTTGTACGCTGCCTTAAGAATCTGGCGGGGAGTGAGAGAATAGAAGCGGCTGGAGTGGAGAGAGATTGCTGGTGGATTAACGGATGAGCGCAGAAAGGGGGATTTTTAAACAGCATTGTTTACCGTTAATTTTAAGAGGTTTCCAAAAAAAAAAATGAAATGTGTAGTAAGAAAATTAAATTTTAAAATTAAAATTCTATGAAATGTTAGAAAAATAATTGGAAAAACATTTAACCAAATAATTGCGGGAATTACAATAAAAAAAAAGTTATTTAAGCGAAACTATTTTTTATTAAAATTACAAAATAAAATAAAATATTTTTTTAATTTAAAAATTAACTTGCTTTAAAATAAAGTTAGAAAAGGAAAACTTGACAAAAAACCAAATAAAAAGAAGACAGCTTTCAGAGAGAATAGACTATTTGATGAGTTAAAGAAATTAAAAGGAACAAAAGAACAAAAAATAAAAGTAAAATTTAAGTAGAATATTAAAGTAAAACAATCAAAAAGAAAAAATAAACTAAATAAAAAAAGAATTAAACCAAATTAGGATTAACTGAAACCAAATCCATTCGATAAAAAAGGAAAGCAATTATAAAACAATTCGCTTCTCATCATCTGAAAAGAGCGATAAACTAAAATAAAAAGAGCATAAAAATAATTATATTAAAAAAAAAAATAAAAAAATAATGACAATAATATAAAAAAACATAATCTTCAAATTCAAGCAATTATAAGAAATTTAGCTTATAATCATCAGAACAGAGCGATAAACTAAAAATAAAAATGATCATGAAAATATCGTGAATTTAAAAAATAGTAATAATTGAAATAGCATAAACTCAAACTAGCTGCAGTTGCTTTTTTTTTCTTTTTTGTGGCGCAAAATAATTGCTGTCACAGCGCTAATTGGCAGCCCAATCAGTTGGTTTCTGCTTCTTCTTCTTCTTTTGCTTCGCTTGATAAAGTCGCAGATGTCTTTGTCAGCACACCTAAGTAGTTTATCAACATTTTCGTGTGATGTTGCACGAGTTGCTTGCAGCTTTGTTTGTTGTCTCGGTTTTCCCATTTTTTCTCATTCCTTTTTTTGTTTTTTTTTTTGCCTACTTTTTTTCTAGCAAGTTTTATTTACTGAACCGGCGCCACGTTGCGTATACGTGATCTTGGTTTAAGCAGTTGCTGCAACAACAAAACACCTGCCACAAGCTCTATAGCCGCAATGTGTTGTTGTTGTTGTTGTTTCTGTTGTTGTTGTTGTTCATTTTCTCACCACGCAAAATGTTGCGTGGGTCCAAAGAGCGTTGGCGTTTTCCTGCTCTTAGTCCCCGGCTTAGGCTGCCAAAAACTTCGTCAGCCGCTGCGTGCGCGCGCACACACACACACAAATTTGTGGCACACACGAACACACACACACACACACACCAACAGAGCGGATGCTGAATGTTTGCTCCATTGAACGAAACAGAAAAAGTGACCCTCGTCCTTTGCGTTCGCATCCTCGTCGTCATCGTCATCGGCATCGGCATCGTCATCGTCATCGTCGTGTGCTCTGCTCCTTCGTGTGTGTGTGGCAGGTTCGTGTGCTCGTGGCACGGGCACGGGCACAGGCACACATTTACTATCTTCATGGGATGAATCTCGCAGTCTGGAGCCGCAGTCTGTTTTCAATACGGGCGTCAAGCGGTCGTCGTGCACGGGCCACAGAACGGCGAAAAACACAATCCAAACTAAAGCAACAACAACAACAACATAAACAATAACAACAACAAGCGGTGTGGCAAGTTCTTAGGCGGCGCCCAAAAAAAAAACAACAAAAACAAAATAAACAAAAATAAGAAACAAACAAAACAAACAATTTAATTTGCATACAAATTACATAAAAATAATTCACAACAAACATTTAATTTTGAAAAAAAGCCGACGACAACGCGCGCTCAAAACTGTGCTACAAAAAATATTCATTTCAAATATTTAAATGTTTTTTTTTTGTTTTTTTGAATAAACAAAAATTGTTTTTTTTCGGTGTGTGTTAAAAGTGTAGCTAAAAAATTGAAATAAAAGCTTAAAAGTAAATAAGAAATTGCATTAAATATTAAAAAGAAAATACAAACAAAAGTTTAAAGTTTGGCGGTAAATGCAAAAGGCGTGTGTGTGTTTGTCTCTGTGTGTGTGTGTGCGTGTGTGTGTTTCTTAAAAATGTCCTTTTCTAAATAACAAATTTTGTAAATATATTTCAATTATTATTACATTTATAAAATATATATAAATATATTGAATACGTATATATTATGATGAGGCTTTTAAATATATTTATATAAAAATGTGTATATAGAATAAGTTAAAACTCAGCAACAGCAGCAGCAACAACAAAATTCTACAAAAATAAACAACAACAAAAATATAAAAATGTAAATAATAGCTAATAGTGGTTAAAATATATTTGTAAAGGGTTTTTTTTGTGTTTAATTGAAATTTTAAATGGAATATATAAAGTATATAGAGCTCTGATCAGCATTAAGAGCCGACTTTTTCTAGCTTTTTCTGTCAGTTTTGGCAAAATATTCTCCCCGTTTTAGGCGGTATATATATATCAAAGTCCGTCGGATTTATGCTAATATATACTCAGTCGAAAAATAAGTTTTGTGAAGATAAAAAACGTTTTATGTTTATTTTATTCCAAATATATAAACAATATCGGAATAGATCTATATCTTATAGATATCTTAGCAACAATGAGCCAAAAATAATATGTTTTACATTCTAAGAAATTGAGAGAATCTAATTTCCCTCGGAATACTATATATATAAAATATCGCCTAATTAAGCAATCGGGCTAAAATTGAGTTTTTGTTTAGAAAACTTTTATGTATTTCATTATGTGTTCCAATACACCATTATTATATGATATATATAAATAATATAATACCGCTATATCATATCAATGTCTCCCTTCTTGTGTCAGTATTTTTGTTGTTGTTTATTCAATGACAACAACAACAACAACAATCACAGTTTTTCTAGTTTCCAGTTTACAAATTTCTTGCCCCTATTTTATTTGTATTTCATTTTGTTGTTGTTTTGCTTCTTCCTCTTGTTCGTTTTTAGGTTTTCTCAATTTTCATATGCAAATTGTTAATACCAACAATATGCAAAACATTGGCCAAGCTTATGCTACACATACACATATATATATATATATGTGTTTATATATATATATTAGCCAATTTCGAAATTTCTCACATGCTAAACTAATGCCACTAGATGTGTGTGTGTGTGCTGTGTGTGCTCCTCGCTGTTTGCGTCACTTTAACCAATTTATCCCCTTTAAGACGCACAACATAAAATTCAGATTACGTATACGCAGCGTAAAACGTTTTGTAACTGAAATTTGTGCAGCAAAATAAACATTGATCTTTAATTTTATGTTTATTTTTCGGCACACTTATTTGAAATTCTCACTGAATTCGCGCTGGCAAATTTGTGTGAGAAACATTTTCTCAAGTCTCTAGAGAATTTAACTGATTTTAACAGATAATATTATATTTCTTTATTACATATGAATTGGAAATAAGCGCATATATTTATATAATAAATAATAACAGATATATTTCCTGATCCGAATAACATAAAAAAATGGCCTGCAAATTCTTAACCCGGTTTTGAGACACTTTCAGTATGTTTCCTCAAACTGTGCTTACAACAATTATGATTACCATTTATGATTACATTTATACAGCTTAAATGCACTCAGAGAAAAACTAATCAAGATTAATTTTTTATTTTCATTTAATTTTATAATATTAAAAAACGTTTTACGCTTAATAATAATATAACTTGGTTTATATTTCTATCGAATTTAAACTCAAGTAAACTCCAGAGAGTGAAATATTTTGAGTGAATTTCTCCGAGTGTACCCCTTAAGAAATCTTTATGATCTATTTGAGACACATTATAAATAGATAAGCATCTGCTGCGACATCTAAACAACATATAAACTGAATTCTCAATTTCTAAGCAGATTTTCAGCTCAAAGAGGCTTTCGGATAAGCTGCCCTTTGTTGTTTTATGGTTTATTTAGTATTTAATTGAATATAATATGCATTTTCATATTTTGTCAGAGAATTAAAATAATTATTGAGTTGAGTTGAGATGGCCTCAATTATTTATGATTGCTGCTGTTGCTGTCGCTGCTTAAGTAATAATAAGTTAAATGGAGGCTGAATGCTTAATTCTTAAGATAAGCCCAATAAGTGCGCACACACACATATATATATATATATACTCTATACATACACCTTTGTGTTGTTGCACTTGCAAATCTTGTTTCACTCACAGTCAATAAAATTGAAATTTGGTTGCACACAAATTGAAATACACCCACACACACATAAAACACAATTTAAGTATTCCATGTTTTATTTTCTTGAATTTTTTATTGGTTTCTTTAAGTTGTTTTTTAAGTTTATATAAATGTTTTAATATAGTTAATAAGCAAAAATAAACCAACTCAACTGTATATAAAATTCTTAAAGCACATCTTTGCTTTTATAAAGGCAAACATATATATGTACATATATATATCCCAAATATCTTAAAACCACAAATAGCATTCTCTTTATACAATTCTCTTTTTTGGCCATTAATAAACATGTGTTTGTTGTATACACAAAATCAACGTTGGCAACTTTCAATATGTGCCCATAAAAGTTAATTAAGTTAAGTGCCGTTAAAAATCTGAAATTTCCATATAAAAATACTTTTGTCTGGATTGAATTAAAACGCCATTTAAGTAGAGTTCCTTTTTTTTGTTAGCCCCGGGGCTTTAAGAAAGCATTCGGTATTTAATAAATTCGTTGCTGTGCTAAGAGAAAGTTTTCCCAAAACAATTCTTGTAGAAAAATGAAAACCACAGAGCTTAATATCTCTTATAATAATTAATAATACGATACATCAAAATTTGATTATTAACCAAATAAAGAAAAGAAAAAATTCCATAAATAAAAGTTTTCAAATAAAACTTAATTTCTAAATTACTATTAAAAATTTTCAATTAGATGAAATTTGCAAAAATTGCTTACAATTTAAATAATTCAATGCTTATTTAACTTTTATGCAAAACAACACCAGGCTATTTTGCTCAGTGTACTTGCTGGCAATTGCATTTAAAGCTTTGCTTTGAAAAAAAAAAGAGTTTAGTTCATTTTTATATGGGGCTTAGGTGACATTTGTTGGGTCTTTGCTTGTTTTCTGAGTGTGTGTGTGTGTGTGTGTGTGTGTGTGTGTGTGTGTGTGTGTATGCTGTTGTTGTTGTTGTATGGCCGCGTGTAAATAAAGCAGTTCCCGTTTGGCTCGTTGTGCACACACACACTTTTACACACACACACACACACAGACAGTCGCACCTGCAACTGCCTTCACATGTTTCTTACATACATTTTTCTATTCGTTTTTTTTTGTATATATTTTTTTATATTATTTCTTTACTTTTATTTGATTTACTTGCGAATGTGTCACAGCTGCCTGTGTGTGTGTGTGTTTGTGTGTGTGTGTGTGTGTGTCTGTGTGTGTGTGCATTTTTTTCCACATTTTTTTGGCATGGGATTTAGCTAAGATTTTAAACAAGCACTCGGCGTCCTTTTGCTGTTTGCACATTGCTCTCTCTCTCTCTTCCGCTCACTCTTTCTCTCTCTCTCTCTCTCTCTCTCTCTCTCTGCGGCGTTTACCTTCTTCTACTTGCAATGCCAAGCTGTCACAAAGTGTATTTGCTTAAAAATCAATTACGTCATCATTGTTAAATGCCAATTGAATATGAGCCGCCCAAAGCAGGCCCCTCCCTCGGTTCCCGCCCCCTTGGAATCCGCTCCTGTCACTCCACTTGTGTCAATACTTTTTCAACAACATTAGCGTCAATCTGACAGCAAATCTCAGCTCCTCTTTCCCCGGCCAGTTCTCTCCGTCCGCATCTATTGCCTCGCTCTATTTGTTACCCTTTTGGCTGCTGTCTGTTCACCTGTCTCTTGACGTCTGCTATTTATTTCTTGCCATTTTTTCGCGCGAGCCCCTCCTCAGTTCGTCCCTTCCCTCTGCGCCTTTGTGTCATATTTTATTTATATTTTGTCAATTTTGTGCAACTTTTGCTTAACACATTGTTGCTTCCCCTCCTTCCACCACCCCGTTTTTGCAACCCTGCCAAAAGGGTCAGCACTCCACCCATCGCTGGGCTAACGGTAAATGTAATAACGCACAAATTTTGACAGCACCTTTGGGGCCATTGTCGGAAAGTTTTATGCGCCAGTACCTGGCCAGGTGCCAGGCTGGCGCCCCAAAAGTTTCCTCAGCTGTCAGCAGTCGGGCGTCTTATCGATAACAAATACAGATTGGATGATTTGACGCAGAGCCAGCGCCTGTCTGATAATCGATAAATGGACTGCGGTCACTGACTCTAATTTGTAATTACGAATTAAGTGAATCTTGTTGGAAATTTTATTAGATTTAATATAAAAGCGTTTTATCGAATATTATCGATTATGTTATCGAAAATACTCGATACTGTTATCGAATGTGGTATTGCATATTTGCTCGAATTCAAGAAACTAGCCTTCGACTAACTGGCTTTCGAGAAAAAACACCATAATCGATTATTCGATTACTATACTCTATCGATAACTTGGATAGCAAGCGATTATTTTATCACAAAATACACCAATAACTGTTTAGATACATAAATCTGCGTTGCTTAAGTATCAATAACTAATTGCAATTTGAGTATCGCATTTTAAATATCGATAATTTGATTCAATCTTTAAATTGACTCACAGCAGTTGCCGACTAAACCTGTCGCCATGCTGGGGAAACTGTGTCCGATAGTTTAATCGGATTCCGTCTGTTTAGTTATTTATCGACATTGAGTTGCCGTTGTCCGTAGCAGGTGCAGCACAGATAAGTCCGAAAGAATGCAGCAGCTGAAAAGCAGAATTTTCTATACATATTTGCCAGTGGGCCGCGTGGGCCTGCAGGGCTGAGTGGGCGTGCCGCATTATTTGCTTTGCCACGGTTGAGCGTGTTGCACATTTTATTTTGCTCTGCTCTGATTTTACTTCAGTCCTCCCCTTGTTCTTGTGTGTGTATGTTTGCTGTGTGTCCATTGCCCCATCAGGATTATTAAATGCACGAAAATGGGCAAACATATTACGAGAGAGGCGTGCGGGGAGGCCCGTTCAGGTAATGTTCGAATTGCCACGCCCACACATATGTACATATCGATAAAAACAAAAAAAAAAAAATACAAGGGAAATTCTGTGTGAAACAGCGTAATTCATTTAAGTGTAGCACCATGTGATAATATATATATATATATTTATTTATATGTATATGTATATAGTGGTATATACTAGTATGTGTGTATGCGGCTTGATGTCCTTGCATGAAATTTCATATATTTAATGACTGCCAGGGAGTCAATACAACATTAAAAACGCCAAAAACACAAAAGGCATTTTTCAGGCCCTTTCAAAAAAAAACTGAAAGCAAACATGAGCAGAAAAAAAAGAGAAAAGTAAATAATAAAATCAGCGATGAGTTTTTTTTCGGAACTCAAAAGTAAATTAAATACAAATAAAACAAAAATGAATATATGTATGTATATATACATGTATATATTATGTACAAATGTGTGTTTATATAATATAACTTATTTTTCTTTATATACAAATTTAAATATATGTTTTATGTACATATTTTAAATATAAATGTTGTAATTACAATGGGCAATATATTAAAAACTTTTGGCTTGAGTTAATTTTGACTTGATTAAAAATTCTATTGAAATTTTTGCATATACATATTTTTCCAATACTATGCAAATTCTTGAAAACGAATCAAAAAAAATGAAAACTTGGTAGAGTTCAAAAAAGCCGGCGAACTTTGAACTTACAAAATACATTGAATATTTGATTTTATTTTTCTTGCAAAGTAAGCAAATGTTTTCAAGAATTTTTAATACTAAATAGTATATATTAAATACTCAAAAAGCATGTCTCCAATTTAAAATATATTTTAAACCAGCTAGATAAAGAGATTAAAATTTCACCAGCAATATAAAATATTATTATTTTTAGTTTCATTTTTGTTTTGATTGTGAGTAAAATTACAGGGTATCAGCTAGTCCAGCAAACAAAGTTTGTTTGTTTTATCATAAAACAAATTCTGGCTAATTATTTTTGTGCGCGACTACCCCCAAACTCTCCGCCCACACACATGGGTCGGGGTGTCTTCGATGCGAGGGAATGCCCCTAATGGTTGTCTTGTTTGGCTTGCAAATTGAACGAAAACAATTTCAAAGTTTGCATGGGCCACTTTAAGGCACTTGAATGCATGTTAGACAAGTTCAAAGCAACCCGAAAGAGAGAAGTAGCCAGTGGCAAGTGGCAAGTAGCAAGTAGCAAGTGGCAAGTGGCATGTGGCAAAGAGTTGAAAGTCTTTGGCTTCTGGTTGGAAAGTTGGGCGAGTTATGCGTGGCTCTGTGGCTAACAAGCCCCCTCAATAATGCGCATCAATGGTCGAGCTGAGTAAATGCCAAGAGTCCGGCCACTCGATTCTCAATTAACAATTTATGAACCGAACAAGTTCATGAGTCAGCCAAGGCGAGTGTGTTAGCTCAATTTGAGATGCGTTTATCGATTCTGGATAAACGGCTTCGGCTTTTGAAGTGTTATTGAAGCTTATGAAACATTCAGCTAATTGAATATAATTGTATATATTAATTGCTAATCAATTTTGAGACTTAATCGATTTAAAAATGTGTGTACTTGTGCATATTATTTTACACGGCTTATCGATCATTAAAGTTGCCTTTCGCTGATCAAACTTTTGCAGTAAAAAATCGATAATACTAAGTTTTTTAAATATTCTATACTATATAGTTATAGTACCCTAACTAGCTTACATTAATCGATATTAATCAAATTAATGGTTGACAGCAATCGATAACATCAGTTTCAATTATGGATTTAGTATGTTTAGTATTAACAAAATAAATGTTAAGCAGCAAATGGATCAGCAATCGCTTCAATTACTCTTCGATAAGTAATCGATAACATAAACGCTATTTTTTGTTGTTGATGTTGATTGCCATCTTTAGCATACAAATTCCATACCTAAATACTTGCTTTTATTATATATATATCGATATACGTTTAGTTATGTGAATGCATTAAATGTTAAGTATCAAATGGAATTGCAATCGATTAAATTAATTTTCGATAAACATATCGATAACATAAGTGGTATTTGCTGACGCAAGAGCTGGCCAATTATTGTTGAAGTATTGACATCTTGAGCATGAAAATTACACGCTCTCTTGAACCCCAATCAGCCACATCAAACAACCAGCTGCCGTCCCCCGTCTGTCTCCCCCTCCCCTGTTCCGGGTGGTGAAACGAGATGAGCTGACCGCAGTCTGGCGGTCGAGAAGTGCTTTGGTTTAGCAGTCGGTTGCGCCACCAAAGTGCGTGGCATAATGAGCATATTGAATGGTCGTTGCGGTCGCTCTTTGCGGCGGTTCTGTGCCACTTGCCGCAATTTGATGCAGTGCAGCACAAAGTGTATTACATAATGCAATATGCATTTGCAGTTGCCGCACAAGTAACGGCAAATTATTCATATAATTTTTTTTTTTTTTTAATTGTTATTGTTATTATTATTTTGTTGCGGCACTGGGCGTGGGCGTGGGCGTGGGCGTGGACGTGTCCGTATGTGGCATGCAACAAGGTGAAGGTTGCTGCAGTTGACAAAGCCGCAGCAAACAATTTGCGGCTGGTGCGGAACCCCTGTTTGGCTGTGTGGCAAGTGCTCAGCTATTTGGGGCACATTTAAAAATTTATGCTGCAGGCAAGACCAACAACAATTGACGGTGCCACCTCAACCCGCCGCCCCGTTTACCGTTTTTCCCACGCTGCAACGCTGTCTGCCCCGCTTTCTTTTTTTTAACATTTGCCGCAGTTGCCTGACGAAAGAGGTTAAAATGCAACGAGTCCAAAATCAGCAGCAGCAGCGGAAAAAAAAAACAAATACTGCAAGTGGACGCTGTCGCTGCCTCTGCCTGCGTCGCTGCCTGCGTTGCTTTGCCCCCTGACAACAATAACAACGTACGTCGCAACACTTATGTTGGTTTACTTTCCACCAAAGTTCAGCAGTGGACACACACACACACACACACACACACAGCAGCAGCAGCAGTTGACAAAATGAAGTGGCTGTGGCAGCTGCAGTTCCACAGTTGGCAACAGTTGCTGTTGTTGTTGTTGTTCTCCTTCTTCTTATTTGTTTCTATGCCATTGGGTCATATTGACTTTAATATGCGCTTTGTTTCCCACTTTTCTGACCACACAGCAAAAGCTTTAATTCATATCAATTGTAATTCTCTTCTATTTTTTTTCCTTGCTTCACAACTCAATTTTGTGTGCATGCGTAGCGCATACGAAATTCGCCTTAAATTTGCTGCTCTTGTTTTCTGTCTTTGCTTTCGCTGCCTGTTGACCATGACATGTACACGCACACATACAAACTTATATACGAAGCATAGCGCACTCTATCTAATTCCTGGCTGTGTTGCTTTTTGTGAATGAGTGCATCTCGCTCGCACGCCTGCTGCTCTAATTAAACACCAGAAGAAATAGTAATAGGCAACAGCAAAAACTGCCCACACAGGAACTTAATCTCATAACACAAACAAAAAACAAATTAAAGCTGTGGTTTGTTGTCTTCTCTTTGCTGCTGTTGTTCTTCTTGCTGTTGTTGTTGTTATTAGTGTGGTCTGCTTTTTTGCGCTCACTCTCTTAGCGACGATAATCACAGCTGCATTGTGTCGCAATTATAAAGGGAGAGAGGGAGAGAGAGCGAACGTGTGAGAGCAAAAGGTACGCGTAGTTGTTGTTGCTGTTGCTATTAAAAAAGTTTCGACTCAAGTTGAAGGCAATAAGACAAATATGCAAGCAAAAAACTTCATTCTTTCATCGCTGTTGTTGTTGTTGTTGCTGTTGTTGTCCGTTTTGCTTTTAATGATTAAATTGTTGAAAAAATTTTCTGCTGCTGGCTTTAGCAGCGTCAAAAGTCAGCGATGCTTCAGACACACACACACAAACTCAGTCTTGTAAAGTTAACGTGCGCATAACAATGCACTCCTCCCCTCTCCGTCCCCATCCACCCACCGCACTGGAATCGAGGATCTCGGCTGCCAATTTCAATGTGCAATTACTTGGAATTTGTTTGAAGTTAAAGCAAAACTTTTTACTCTGTCCCAAACAGACAAACAACACACAAACACACACACATTAAAAATTTAATTAGAGTGCCTTGCATAATAATAAAAAAGAGAAAGAGAGAGAGGGAGAAGGGAGAAGGGAAAGCGTACAAGGCAAAATGCAGAAAAGAAAATAAAATTGTAAATCGAAACAAATCGAGCAAAAGTTGCCAGCAAATTGAGTTGAAACACGAAACGTTTGTATTGCTGGATAGGCAGCGAAGGGAGAGAGAGTGAGATAGGGGCAGAGGGGAGCGCTGTGTTACGGTAATTGTTGTTGTTGTGTGCTTGTGTACGTGGCATCAGCTCAACCGTTTGCCGAGTTGCATAAGCCCTGGCGAGAACTCGCAGATTAAAGCCGCCAAACTGCAATCCGCGCGTGTGAGTGTGTGTGTGTGCTTGTGTATATGGGCAGTTTACGGCTTACATGTCTGTGTATGTGTGTGTGTGTGTGTGTGTGTGTTTTGTGTGTCTGTGGGATGGGAAGAGAGTGCACTGAGCGAGGGTCAGAGCTCAGTCAGCTCGTTTGATCTGCTGCGCGTCCTTCGGCTTACGCTTTGTCAAGTCCGCTGGTGAGTTAAAGTGTGGTGTGAAATGTGTGGTGTGGTGTGGTGTGGTGGACCAAAGGGTTCACTTCACTCGCTGGTCTGTCCCCTGATTCGCTTCAACGCGATGTTGCTTTAACGGTGCCGTAGCAGCAGCGCAGCTTCGACCCAAAGCCATAAATAACGACACGTTGTGCATTTTGATGTAACCAAGAGCTGAAACTGAAACTGGAACTGGAACTGGAACACACACATCCGCACACTGGAACTGTGACTCTTTAATGGCTGCTCTGGCCACACTGTGGCTGTGATTGCTGCGCCCTTTTACGCATCATCGATTGTGTGTCAGGGGCGGGGTGCAATTTGTGGATGGGGGGTGGTTGGCTGGCCGGTTGGTTGGGTGGGTACATCATCGTTCACATCATATTGGGTTTAGCTTCATTGCGTATTTTCCTGTAAAGTGTTTTATTTTCCAATATTTTTTCTGCTTCTGCTTGTTTTTTTTACTCCTTTTTTTATAACTCGTTCACCAAGTGAATATGTTGGGTATATTGGGTTTGTGCAATGTCCGGCCGTCTGTCTGAACGCAATTTTTGCACATTTGATGATAGGAACTTGGAACTTGAAAATAATTTTCGACAATTTTTTTTTTGGTTTTATTTAGATAAAAGACAATATTTAAAGTGTTTCTCAAATTTCATGTCAAAAAACTCAAAATTGACAAATATTTTTTGCTCTAATCCATAGCTTCTATATTATAACTTAGACAAATCTGAACCGATATTCAAGTTTAATGGCATTTTGGTCTTGGTTTGTCTTTTGGAATGATGCTGCTTTAAAAATTCGAAATTCAAAAAATATTTGAGTTCAAATTGTCACAATTATACTTTGAATGAGTGTTTAGCTGTCGGTTATACCCGATTGCAATGTTCTTACTTTATTTTTACATACTTTTCTTTGGTATTCATTTCAGTTTTTTGTATTTTCTTTGCGTTTGTAAATATTTTTCTTGTGTGTTTCTTATTTTGGGTGTGCGTGTGTGTGTTTGTGCGGGTGTGTGTGTGTGCGGGTGTGTGTGCATGTGAAAGTATTTCGGATTGTTATTATAGCTGCAAATTGCTGTAAATATAGTCTAGATGTCTTCATTCATATTGCATATCAAATTGAGGGTCAAAAATCCGAATTTCAGGTTTCGCTCTCTCGTTATTTTTATGTGTGTGCTTATCATGTGTGTATGTGTGTGTGTGAGTGTGTGTGTGTGTGTGTGGGTGGGTATGTGTGTGTGGGTGGGTATGTGTGTGATTGGCACTTTGGGCATCTGTGATTGGTACTTGTTTCGAATGTAAATGAATCGAATTGCAGTTGAACTGCATGTAAATTGAATATAGATGAGTACTCTATATTAATGTTGATATAAATGTTCTTTTGACCGGCAGTTAAATCTTAAAGAACTTCAAATTGTTTTTTAAGAGTGTACTTATATTTATGTTATTTTCCTAACCATGCTCTGAATAATATATATTTATATAGTTTTTATATTTAGATATTTTATTACTTTTTGGGCTTCTTTCCACAAAATAATATATATTTTTTTGTATTTATTTAAGATAGAAAATCACAGCTAGTCATGTGGGTTGCCTTTTGTGCAGCAATATGTAAATATTTTCTACAGTAGCCAAACAATTTATTTAGCCAAGTATTTTCCAGTGGGCAGCTTTTTCTTTTTTATCTGTATTTTTATTATATTTTCATATATATAGAAATATTTCTTTTTTGTATTTTTTATTGTATCCATTAGCATATTCAATTCATATGCCCATTTATGACTATATATATATAATTGAAATACGAGCAAAATAAATTTCAATTGAATTCAACGATTTGGCAAACAATTTGTCAGCTTCATTGTTTTTATGTAAATTGCGTTCGCTGAAAGCATTGCTCGAACAATAGTTTTGAAAAGCACAGAAAAAAATATGCATTTTTAAATTATAACACTGCATATCAGTGTTGTAAAGTGCGCTCGATTGTTAGTTTTTAATACAAAAAACAAAAACATAAATAACAAGTTTAAATAAATGCACAATAATTTTCAATTAATGCAAATATATGAAGTTATTCGCAGAAACACATGCTAAAATATATAATAAATACATATATATATATATATATATATATATATATATATATATATAATAAATACGTATATATTTTAACCTACACTAGGAGAAAAATTTGTATAAAAATTTGAAATTCAAAGTACTTCATTTATTTTTAAAGATTATTTGCCTTTTTAAAGTTAAAATAAAACTTAAATTAAAAACAAACAAATTTCACTTGAAATAAGCTTCATAAACAAGTTTAAAAAAAAATCACCAAAAAAGAGAGATTTCAAAATTTTAATAAACCTTTTTATTTTTTAATTTGTTTAATATGTTTCAATTTTCTGAGATGCATGTTTATTTAAATGCTATTCTTTTCAAACGGCGCTTTTAGTTTTTGTATTTTGTGTAAATAAATATTTAATAAATTAAATATATATTTTGTTACATCAAAATTTTAGTACTAAAAAAATTAAAAAAAAGAAAACTTTATTGAACATTGTGTGAATTCTTATTCATTTGTGAAAGAAACTTTAATGAGGCTAAATAAATATTGAATTTGAGAATTTAATAAAGCTTATTGTCCGGCACAATAAAAGGCTTAATATGCATAAAGAATATTTTAATGCTCACGTCATCATCTTTTGTTATCGTAAATGCCAATGGAAAAACTTCAATTCAACTTGGCAATACGCATATGAACGTCGATGCAGTTATTGTTATTGACAGAGACAGAGACAAATATAGAGCGAGAGAGAGAGAGAGAGGGAGAGAGAGAGAGGGGAGAGGAGACTGCATGCATGTCCACTAAACGCTTTTCTCTATCAGTTTTTCATTGTGTGCTGCCAGCAGCATTCGTTGCATATTTGATGACTTTGTCAAGCTGTGATTTTCCCACAACGTTGCCAGATTGTCGTCCTGTTTTCTCTCTTTTTTTCTCTCTTTTATCTGGCTGTTATTTAGTTGTCAACTAATGGGCATTACAATATCAAACGATTGCAAACAAAGCAGCAGCAAAATTTTGCATCACTACGCAACGAGTTGCATGTCAAACAACATTTTCTATATACTAAAAATTGCAATTTACGTAAAATTTTTGTTTTTATTTTTTGCTTTCGATGGATTTATCTATTGTTTTTCAACGCATGGAGTTATTTTCGTTTTTTGTTCACATTTTCCATTTGGCTTTTGGAGTTTGTTGCACTTTGTTCTATGTAAATAAAATGTATTTGCACTGTAATTCGCAACTGGTTTAAGCCTTGGTTTAAAAAGCTGCAAATTTTCTGAAGCTTAACAAATGCCGAATAAATATTTTTTATAATAGAAACAAATTTATTATAGTGCAATTTTTTTCATGTCAGTTAACATGAATAAGTTAAATAAATGCGATAAGTTGAATTTCTATCTGCTGCAGTTTTTTTTAATTTTTTCATTGTTTCTTTAAAACTTATTTAAACGTATTTAAATATAAAAGTCTTACGGTCATTGACTGGTTCAGTGTTCAGTAACATTTGCCAGCGATTTGTGTTGGCTTCGCTGGGCAAAAGTTTTCTAACTTCTCTGCTTGCTTCTCTCACACTCTGTGGATTTCTGTGCGGGCATTTTTATGCAGCAAATATGAGATGTTCTTCAGAGGCTTCTCAGCTGTTTGTAAAGTTTATGAGCTGTTCGGTGTTTGCTATATATGGTAAGGGTGGTAAACTTGTTTAGTTGGGAAGGTGGAAGAGGGGGAATATGTTGGGTGGATTTTTCTTATCTGTAAGCTGTGCTTAACAAACGCCACCAAAGGCAACAAAGTTGTTTCCGGTTTGCTTTTGCTTACTTTACATGCTCTTTTTTATGTTTTTTACATTTTGCTTTTGGTTTTTATGCGTGTTGTAAAACACACGCACACACACGCACAACAAGAAAAAAATACACTGCTTACTAAAACTAAACTAAAAAAAAAACACATTTAAAAAACGCAATCTTTACGTCCCAATCTATGTATGTAAATAAATATGTATAAATGTGTATGTGTATGTATGTATGTTTCATTCTCAACACGTTTCGCACAAAAGCGCACACACGCACTGCAAAAAAAAAAAAAAATTAATAAAAAATTTTTTTTTAAAGTATATTTAAATAAATATTTATGTGTATGTGTATGTGCTATAAATGTATATATATAAATAGTACTAATTGAATATATATGTATTTAAAAATAAATATCTCTGTCTATATGTAGAAAGAGAGAGCAAGAAAGAGCGAAAGAGAAAAAAGCTTTTAATTTGCTAATGCTAATGAAAAACGCACAAAAGGCAACAACATAAACAACAACAAATTCGAAATTAATTTGAGTGTTGCATAACAGAAAAAAAAAAAAACCAGAAAAATGTGAAGTCAAAAGTCGAATGGAATTTGAAAAGCAACAAAAATGAAGTGCAAAAAGTGTAAAGCAAAGAAAACGCAAACCAAATAATAAGAACAACAAGAGGAGCCAGAAAGCAGAGCGAACGAGCGAAAGCCAGAAAGATACACGGAGAGAGAGAGACAAGAGAGTTAACGGTAAACGGTTTTCGGTTAACGGTTGCCGGTTCACTTCCGCTTCGTTCCGTTGCACATACAGTTGCATTGTGTTTCGATTTCGTTGCGTTCCATAGAGACTCGTTTCGTTGCGTTTCACTTCACTTCCGTTTCGTTTCGTTTCGGTTCGTTTCAGTTCGTTTCAGTTCGTTTCGCTTCGTTCCGGCTGCACTTCCAATGGCTGTTCGTTCCTTATGATGGAGACATTTCTTGTCCTGGGCCTGTGTTTTATCCTGTACGAAGCATTGGATTTCTTTCAAGGCTGCATCCACAGCAACACGCCCTCGCCGAGCGACCAGATCGAGGCCTATCGCCGCGAACTCGACGAACAGCGCCAGCAGCAGCAGCAGGAACAGTTCCTGGCCGGTTTAACGCCTTTGCTGGGCGCTCAGTTTGCGGCCGCTGCCGCCGCGGCTGCCGCTGGCTCACAATCGACGCTGAGCAGCACCACGCCCACCGCCTCCACGGCCAGTGTGATCAGTGACTCCTACGAACAGGAACAGTCACAATCGCAGTCGCAGTCGCAGTCACAGTCACAGCAGCCACATTCGCTGAGCACACCCGGACTTTTCCGGCCCGCCGCCTTGGGCTATTACGATCCGGAGGATCCGTTGCATGCCACCTCATCGCTGCCCCGCGACTATTACTATCTGCAGCAGCAGCAGCTGAAGAACAAGGCCAGCTCCAAGTCGCTGCTATCGAAATTCTCCACAACCAACTCCGATAATCGCATCCATCCATCGGAGGCGACAACCACCGTACACGGCGTTCGGGGCGTTTCCGCTGCGGCGGTGATCACCACACAGCCGCTGCCCGTTGCCGGTGAATCGGCGGCCAGTTTGGGCCTGTTCGATTGCCAGCCGCCGCTGGTGCCGCTGCTGCCGGCGTCGCCGCTGCTGCTTGAGTTGAAGCGGGCGATCATTAGCACCCAGGGCAAGCAGGCGGGGCCAAAAAGCTGTCACAGCGACGACGACGACGAGCTGCTCAGCGATAACGATAACGATAACGATACCGATAACATTTGTCCGCAGTGCGTCGAGGAGGAAGAGGAACAACAGCAGCTAGAACAGGACGACGATTTATCCAGCAACTCCAGTTCCGGTACTGGCTCTGGTTCCGGTTCCGGTTCCGGTTCCAACTGCCATTCACCCGCTGGCGGCGCCAACAGTGAACCAAACATTTGCGCCGCATCGCAGCTGCCGCGCATCCATCACATTGCCATCGACGATATCGGAATCGGCGGCATCGGCCAGATATCGGCCGGCGGGGAGCCGAACCACCATAGCCTGGCGGCCAGCTCCAGTTCCAGTTCGCACGCCGACTTCCGGGAGATCGAGTGCGAGCGTCTGCGACGCAAGTGCGTGAGCGTTAAGCGCATCTATAGCATATCGGAGAAGTTCTAATCACAATTTCAAAAAACAAAACCAAAAAAAACAAAAATCTATCGATAACTGCTAATTGAAATTCAAATCAAAATCAAACTCAACTCAAAGCTCAACTCATTCTGTACAAAGCGCTTAACTCACCATTGCACCAGTCAATGAAAATGCAAACATCACAAATAAATCAAAAAATATACATGAAATTTATACAATTGAATCGTAATCAAAATCGATATATCTGAAATTCTCATCAATCAATCGAATATCTGCCTCACTGAATATCTAAATTCAATAATCGATATCGAACAATGCAAGCAAAATCACAAAATTTCCATATGCGAAATACCCCACACAAGGTTAGCAAAAAAGCTCCAACAAAGAAAAAAGAGTAAAACAAAAATGAAAAACTAATGCGAACTCAACTCCAGCCGAGTTGAACCAATTATTAATTGTTAAACACAAATTTGAAATTTGCCAATAGAATTTGCACTGCATTCTCAGCTCATTTCTATTTCATTTACTTCAGTTTCACATTTATTTCCGCTCACTTTTTGAAACACAATTGTTGCTCACTCAATGAAAGTCTCACACCATGCCAAATCTATATATATTAATATTTAATATAGAACTCACCTGTGCTCACATTGATCTCAAAAGCAGCTGCATCAACACCGCCAAAAACAAAAAAAAAAAACACCAATCACTTAAAGCCAAGCTCACTGCGTTTCACTCTCTAGACGTCGCTCTCTGTTCTTTTTTTTTTTGTCACTCACAATTCACATTCACATTAACAAGAAATATTTAAATGCCTGCTCTCTAGACTTTAATGCTTAAATTGTTATAACAATTATTTCCAGCCGTTGTGGTACAAGTAAAACTGAACAAAGCAGCTGCATGGTGTGCCCCGATTACTAGTAAGCTCTCAATGAATATATGCAAAGCGAACAATTTTTTTTTTTTTTGGTTAGGCAATTAATGCAAATTTGCGCGGCATTTGTGACCCACGTTGGGCGCGAAATCGCAATGGGCGCCCAATGTGTTACACTTTTACAGCTGGCTTTCGAGCTACAAATACACATATTCGAATTCAAATTTACAGTTTTACTGTTTGGTGTTGAAACTCTGCATTAGGGCGTATTCTCTGTTGAAACTTGCAACTCAAACTGACTGGAAAAGCGTTTGGTTTCTGTAAAAAGTTGAATTAAATTTTCTTTCTTGAATTATATATATACATATATATATTTTTTGGTCACTACCCTGATTACAAAATAGCTTTTTATATTTATATTCAACGCGTTATTCTTCCAAATTTATGCAATTTCTATGTTGGTCTCAAAAATATATGGCGCCCACCGTGGGACACTATTTCTAAACAAATATTCTTGTTTAATATGAAACTTCAAGCAAAAGCGAAATATTTATTTTTGCTTAACCTGTCATGTGGAATTTGATACTAATTGACTAAAAATCGTTAGTTTCAACGTTGCTTTCTGTTATTATTTTTCACTTGTTTCATGAAAATCAAAGTTCACTTCCTGTAACAAACTGAGATCTATCTATCTATACTATGCATAACTTGAGCTGCTTCGAAATATATTCAGAACTCTTCCAACTGTTGTTTTTCAGTTCTGTTGTTTTTCTGTTTTGCTTCTCAGATTTCTTTGGTCTCTGTTGTTGGCAACAACAAAATGCTAACTAGCTGGCGCCCCACCGAACTTTCCCCCAGCCTTTACCCAAATGTTGTTGCTCTTGTGCTCTCGAGTGTTATGCAAAGTAAATTGTACATAATTGTCAGGCACCACCACGCACCAAATACATACTGATATATATGTGCATATATATGTATATATGTGTGTGTATATAAGCACACTTATCTACATGCTATACATATGCAAATTTGTGGCAAGGCTGTGGGCATGTGGATAAGTCGAGTCGTGCTCTTTAGCCAGGACAATGACTAATTTAGCCACAACGCTTGCTGCTGTTAAAGAGCATTACTATCATATCTTACAAATTGTCGCTTGAAAGTTTAATCCCACCAACTTGCTCCATTTCCTCTTACATGGGGTATAGCAAATTTTATTTACTATTTACTGTTTTAAAGAGGGAGCAGCGTCCACTGTATATACTGTGTATTATTAAATATTTATGATCAGTAAATTTCTGATATTAATATCGGTGAAAATGTCACATTGAATATCATATCGAAAATATAAGTAAATATAAATATCGATAAAACTTGATACTCATTAGTTAAATCTGCATAAATAAAATGTAGGGAAAGTAATTTAAGAGATGAGTATTTTTTTTTTGATCATCATATTAAATCGAATTGAATATCATATCTTCTTTTACTTAATTTCCGCATCTCAGTATCGATGTAAAATCGATATCAACAAATCGATACGTACGATACGATACGATACGGCATCAACAACTGTCATAGAGTCGAACTCAAAATATATTCTATTGTAAATTTATTTTAAAGATAAAATCTGAATACAATTGTTGTATAAATTTTGTGATAATTTAAATTAGTTTGCACATAATTTGTGGCTAAATTTGAAATCGCACGTTGGGCGCCAAAGCAAATTAACTTCAAAATGTTTAAAACTAAACCAAAAGCTTTTAGATAAAGCAAATTTAGTAAGGAATTTCATAAAATAATAGCTGCGAAGGTTAAATAACTGTACACAGCCTTTAAAGAAAGCTTTAATCTTGGGGCCAAATAGGGAAAATGTTCGAATAGTTGATTTCGACTGTTATTGACAGGATATTTGCATGGTTCGGCATGCTCGTTTATTAGCTTTGTAGCTTATATGCGCTGCTACTGCCCTCTCTCTCTCTCTCTCTCTAACTATCTCTCTCTCTTTCTCTCTGTCTCGCATCCCTCTGGCTCTTTTCGTGCTGGGCCTTGGCCGCACTTGGCTCATTTTGTGCAGCTTGTGCGAATCCTTTCAATTATTCGATATGTGGTAGCATTTTCTGTTTTGGTGCTTTTCTTAACATTTCATTTCTTAGCTTTATCCAGCCCTCAACCCTCAACTTTTGCTTCGTTTTCATTACGCACACACACACACACACACACACACACACACACTTACACACACACTGAGTCTTAAGACCCGCATTATTTTTCATTTCCTTCCACTTGCACAGTTCCTGCTGAGGGGGGACCCTCATCGATTGTGTGTGCGAGTGTGTGTGTGTGCGCTTAGTGAAGTCCGCGTCGCTCACATTCGCGTCTATCTACAGGCCAGAGTCCGTCAGTCCTTGCAAGTCCTTGCCGCATCCTGCGCCATTCGCAGCGTTCAATGCTCGTAATCTTTTGGTCCTTTCTTCATCATCGTTTAGCTTGATGTGGTTTTGCCCCCGACTTAATCAGTTTTACTATTGTTTGTTTTTACTGTACATACATACCATATTCCCAGCTACTTTTTCTTTTGCTGCCACATGTGTGTGTCTTCATATGTATGTGTGTGTGTGTGTGTGTATGTGTGTGCATGTGTCGGTAGTTCCTCTGATTTGCTGCTGGCCAGCGCCCCCATCTCAAGGTTGTTGTTGTTGTTGTTGTTTGATGTTGCCCTGCTGATTGGGTTCAGTGGTTGGATGGTCTTCTGGATGGTTTGCTTATTGCACACACACACACACATACACACACACACACTCGCACACACACACATGTATATCGCAATGGCGCGCTAAAAAGTTTACTTCGCCTTTTTTGTGTACAACAGCTCTTGCTGCCAATTATGCCGCGTGCGTGTGTTTGTGTGTATGTGTGTGTGTGTGTGTGTGTGTGTTGCCATGACAGTTTAACGTGTTCATAACATGAACAAAAACATCCAGTCACACACACACGCACACACACAAACACACACACATAGGCCCGGGCTACTCATAAATGCTTCATCATTGCAGCTAAAGCAACAGCAAAACTCGAAATTGCTAATAACCGACTGCACAATACTCTTTTTTTCTCAGTCGAAGCAATTGACAATTGAGAGAGCTCAAATGTGGGCGTGGTAGTGGGCGTAATAGACATAAAAATGCATATATTATTTACTTCTTTTGCTCTGCAAAATAAAGAGATTTCTTAACTTTATATTCTGAAACAGTTTTCTTTAAAACTTTTACTTTGCAGCTCACAAATTTATATACAAAATTTATTCATATCGCATTCTTTTAGAAAAAACGCCAAAAATTTATTAACTGGAGAAATAAAATGCGAAGTTGAAATGTGTAAATTCTGTTAAATATAGTAAAAGATATAGTATTGATATGTTTATTTTAAAACATAAAACAAATATATCATCAAAATAATAGAATATTTACAATGCCATTGAAACAAAATAACTTGTATAAAAAGAGAAAAGCACGTGAAAGCACATGAAAATGGGGTAAAAATGAGTTTATAAAAACGGCATTTGAACGATTTTAATTTGTCAGCCTGAATTGCCTCAATCTTTGGAAATAGGGTATATGAAAAGAGCAAAAAGCAAACAAGTCACAAGTTTTAGCTTCAGCTTCAGCTGCTGCTGCTGCATTTGCTTTACATCAGTCAAGGGTAATAATCTTCTACATCATTAAGCGCCGGCAACAACAATCACAATGGCAACGAAAGCCACAAACAATGATCCCAATAGAATCGTTCGTCCAGGACCCCGCCCAGTCCAGTCGAGCAACCAACCCCCAATTGTCTTGTAAGCCCCCCAATTCGAGACGCTCTTCTATCCCCCCCACCCGCGTCGTTGTTGCAACTGTTTTGTATTCAATGGCAATTGGCATTGCCTGCGTCGTAATTGTATTGATGTATTGACTGAACAAATGCACAATCCGAACACCGAAACATATTTTCTATTTTCATGGCTCTAATTAAGTTTCTCGTCGCCTTTCTCTGACTTCGAGCCAAACAAAAGCTCATTTCTGTTGGCAATCAAACCGAATGTGTAACGCAATTATGGCCCAGCATCGATGCCGCAGCTTGTCGCCAATCAGAATAATCTTTGACAAAAAGTTTCACATTCCAGATAACTCACAGGGCACGGGAAATTCTCCATAGTTTGGATGCTTGCTGAGAGTGTGAGAGAGATCTGTATCTTGAATTTTCGAAACTTTTTGAAATATGAATTTTGTAATAATAAATAAGAAATTTTTTTGGTTTAAGTTTCTTTGAGAATAACTGAATGAGAGAAAAAAGAGAGAGATGGAGAATCTCTATCGTATTCCTCTTACTCTTCCCTCCGCCTTACTTTTAATCCTTTTTCTCACTTTTCTCTGTCTATTTTCTTCTTTTTTTCTCTGCCCTCTCTATATTACTCGCTTTACATTTTTTTCTCTCTCTCTCTGCCTCTCTTTGTTTCTTCTTTTTCTCTTTTCTAAGTCTATTTTATCTTTTCTCTCTCTATCGTTCTCTCTTAACATCTTGTGGTCTCCAATTCACTGTCCCCTGCCACTATTTTTATTACTCTCTCCCTGTCTATCGTGCCTTCTCTCTCACTCTCTATCTGTCTCCTTTTCTCTCTATCTCTTCACATCTTGCGAATTCTCAGCCTCTCTGCCTCTTTTTGCTTCCTTTCCCTTCCTCTCTTCTTATACCTCTTTTATCCTCTCTTTTCTCACAGTTTTTTGCTCTCTTTCTCTCCCTGTCTCTCGCTCTTTCTTCCTCTCTTTTTCTTTGTCCTTTTCTCAGTCTGTCAATTCGCCAAATATATAATTCAATTTATCATCGACTTGCGAATTAACTTTCTACTTACAGATGACAGCTGACTGTTCACTGCAATAATTGCTAAGCCAAACGTTTTCCCACCCCCCCATTTCACCATTCCCCCTCCCCCCCGCTCAACATTGGCCCCTCGAAAAACTTGTTTCGTTTGCGTCGTTTTCTCATTTGGCTTTTGCAGTCAAAAATTTTGCTTTAGTTTTCGATTACTAATGAGCGACAAGCGAGTGAGTGTGTGTGTGTGTGTGTGTGTGTGTGTGTGTGTGTGTGTGTGTGTGTGTGTGTGTGTGTGTGCGAGTGTTGTATTTTGGGAAACTTGTTGAGTTTAAAAGTCTGCGGTTGACAGGCCCCATAAGCTCCTTCTCAGAATCAATAGGGGAGTTGTACAAAGAAAAAAACAAAATGTCGCCGCAAAGTATGCTTCAAGTTTTAATGCCGCGCGCTCGTGTGTGTATGAGTGTGTATGTGTGTGTGTGTTTTGCCACTCCAGCAACAATGAAACCAAAACTCAACAATACAAAACATCGATAGTAGTTGCCACGCCCACGCCGCCTACGGCTGATAGTAGGCGGACAGCTTTGTGGGCCCGGCGTGGGTGACGCGTCCGGCCAGCGACTGGAGGGCATTGCTGGGCAGACAGCGCTTCTTGGCCAGCTCGTCTAGCTTGACGCTGATCACCATGTCCACCTCCTTCTGACGCTGCTCCTCCAGGACGCGGGCGCGTTCGCTCTCGACGCGCTCCTGTTCGAGCTCACGGCGCCGGGCGCGCTCGTGCTCCTCCATTTGGGCGGTGACGCCCTGGTGCAGGCTGGCCTTGCGGCCCAGCTTCTTCTCCTGTTCGATTTTCTGCTGCTCCTCGTATTTGGCCCGCTCCAGCTTCATCTCGTCCATTTCGCGCTGACGCTGGGCGTAGTAGCAGGCGCGCAGCTTGTTCGTGTGGGCCATCGCCTCGCGATTCCCCCGACGCAGATCCTCCATTTGGCGGCGACGTCGCTCCACCGACAGTCGCTCCTCCAGGCGATATTTGCGCTCCAGCCGCTCGTGCTCCGCCAGCAGACGCATCTCCTCCCGATTGCACTTCGCATCCAGTATCTTCTGCTGAATGACGTAGAGGGCATCCCGTCGCCGCTCCTTGGCCAGATCCACGGCGGCCTTCTGCTGTCGCATCTCCAGACGCTGCTGCTCCTTCTCGATGACGTACTTGTTGGCCCGCAGCTGGTCCCGCTGCTCCTGTTCGCACAGCATCCGATCGAAGTCGCGATGCAGCTGAATGTAGTGAAAGAGCTCCTTGCGGTAGTTCGTCTTGCGCTGTCCCTGCGCCGTCGACTGCTCCGCTTGGAAGCGCTTGTACTCCTCGTAGGCGTCGCGCATTTGTCGCGACTCCTCGCGTCGTCGCTCCTCGGCCAGGTGGCGCAGCTGGCGATGGTCGTTGATCTGTTGGCGCACCGCGGCGCCGAACTCCAGGCGCTTGTTGTGCTCCATCTGTTCCTGGTGCGGCGGCGAGCCCCATTTTTGCTCGTTGAACGCGGTATCCTTGCGCGCCTGCTCCACGTCGTGCTCCGCCTGCAGACGCGCCATCATCGCTCGCTCCTCGATCTGGGCCGTCCACATCGCGCTGCATTTGGCGGCCCCGATGGCACGTGTCGCCGCCTGGACGCGCACATCGTTCTCGTGGCGTGCCTGCCAGCGGCGAAATAATCGATTAATCGGTTTGTCAATAAGTCGATAAAACAAAAAAGTACAATGGCCAAAAAGATAACTTAATTTTGCTTAGCTTATTATTATATTATCGATAGCTAAAAATTGATCAATATCCAGACACTCAATGTTTTAATTAGACGTGCTTGGTCAAAATGAATCGATTCAATGTTTAGTTCGAATTAGTAATTTAGTAGATCGATTGCCGATGATACAGTGTAAAATGCAGATAGGGGTTTCAATAACATCACATTGATACGTTAAGTATTATTTTCGACAAATATATATTTATATCGATTGCTTAATCTGTCAATCGAACAAAAATTGATGCAAATCGCCTAATCGATATACCATCTTAATTGAGAATATGCATTGAATCGCGAATTATTGAATTAAAAGCAATCGATAAATATTTTGAAATCAACAATAAAAAAAATTGCAAATTGATGCAACTTGTTATTTAAATTATATCAGACGAGTATTTATCGATAAACCAACTTTTTTAATAAAGCATGGTAAAAGCAATCGATAACCCACCTGCAGTGACTTGTGCAGCACCATCAAGCGGCGCGCCTCGGCCGCCTTCTCCTCGTCCTCGCCATCGGCCTCCGCATCGATTTGGCGCTGCACCTCGAGTTCGCGTTCGCGTCGCGCCTCATCGATCTCGTGGTAGTAGCTGCGCACGCGCTCCTCCTCCTCCTTGTTGAGGCGCTCCTCCTCCTTGTGCTGCTCCTGCTCCGCCTGCAGCTCCTCGGCGGTCGGAGGGCGCGACGCCTTCATGCGATCCACCTGCTCCTTCGGCAGCGCCGCAAATCCCTTCGACTCCCACGGCTGCCCCAGCACATGGAAATAGGTGGCCTCGCCGCCAGCTCCTTTGCGCCGCAACGGCTTCCGGACGGACGCCGGCGCAACGGTGCCCGGCGGCAGGCTGCGCCCCTTCGGCCGGCTGCCCAGGTGGCCAGTGTTCGTCCGATACTGGAGCAGCGCCTCCGCCCGCTGCTTCTCGCAGATGGACATGCGCGGCCGGTTCTTAATTGCCATCGCCATCTGTTCGGCCGTCAGCGGCTTGGTCCGCTTCAGCGGCTTCTCCATTTCAACGGGCACCTTGCGGCCGAGTCTATCGTAACAGTCCGGGTGCAGAGCACGACCCGCGCGTGTCACGCACGACATTGACATTGGCATTTTGTCGATTTGGCTTTCGCTTGTCCACTTGTCGAATCAAATGCACCAATGTGCATATATAATATCTATCTAAAAAATATATATCTTGATTTTCGAAATTGTTGTGCTTCCGAGAGCTTCGTGTGTGTCTGTGTGCCGAAATGTGTTTCAGATCCCGGCTGGGATTTCAAAAATGAACGTCAGCCTACTGCTTCAAAGCCTACTGCTTCAATAGCGAGAGAAAGACAGAGGAAAAAAACAAATATAACTTTTAAATAACACACACATCACTGAACACAACAAAAGACAGCAGTTATTACCTAAATTGCCTTTCAAGACAATAAGGCCGCAAGACTACAAACAACATTTTCTCGAATAACTTTTAGGTATATTGTAAATTTATATAAGACGAAAGCTTTGATTTTTCTGTCAAATATGTTCTGTTCAAAATGGACAGAAAGTTGGACACGTAAAGTTCCGGATATATACTTGTTAGGTTTCAAAGATTCATAGCTTTGTCAAAACTAATACGTTTTTCATGATGTTTGCTATTTTGACATCCAAATGCTGCATTTCAAATTAATTCGTATTTGAATATTATTTTTGTTTGGTTTTGTTTTTGCTAAACAGAATTCTTTTTTTTTTAAACATTTCTTTTTTTGTGTTATTTTGAATGTAGAAATTTGATTTTAAATCGAATACTGCTAACAAAATTAGTATAAATCGCAACTTAAAATGAGATTCTGAATTATGCTAAAATTTAGCAAAATTTGGACACTTAAAGGTTTCGAGTCCATAATTGCTAGAAGTTGTTTTCAGAATAAAGGGTTTCTATAGACTTTGTTAAATGAAGTTTTTTAGTTGAAATATACACTGGAAATTATTGAATGTAATTTGATTGATGTGCAGTTGTTTTGAAATTGAATTAAATCAAAATGCTGTATTGAATTTGTATTTGACTGACGTCATTTGGTAGTCATGTGCTGGCTATTTTTGAATTATTTCTGAATTGTTTTCTGCTCAGATGCCAGGCACACACACAGCACACACACATACACACACAGCACACATACACACATAGATAACAGTAGGCTTTACATGTCTGGAGGGCAGACGCTTTTTCTTTTACTTCTGATTCAGCTTCAACTTCTAGTTGTTCGTGTCGTGTCTTGTTTGTGGCGCCTCAAGTGCCCAAAGTCGCATTGTGTTTGTCCTGTTTATTTGCTGTTGTTGTTGTTGTTGTTGTTGCTTTAGCTGTCTTGTCAGTCACACATGCCAATGGCCAGGAGCAGCAACTCCAGACAACAAATATATAATTCACTTGTCTCTACGTGTCTCCGTGTGTGTGTGTGTGCGCCTATATTGTGGCTGCCAATGAACTCAGCTCGTTGCCATTGCTCTCCATCAGGCGCAAATATGAGTTACGCATCTGGATCTCTCACATTACGCATACGCCTCGTACGCCTTTTGCCACAGCCTTAGCTCAGCCTCAGCCATTGTCCTGGCTGGGGGCGTAGGCGCTGCTGGCTGGGCAACGCACAAAACTTTTGCACATTTCAATGGCAATAAAAGTGATTTAATAATGCTGCGTTAAAGCCCCAAACGACAGCAGCAGCTATAACAATGACAACAACAAAAAATGCCTGAAAAATACGAAGCGAAAAAAAAAAAACAGAAACAATTGGAATAGCGCAGCAGAAACGTTAAATACCCTAACAGATATATAAACACAATTAATTCTCAGTTAACATGATAAATACCTTTACAACAAAAAAAAAAAATAAGTAGCAAAAAAAAGGAGATTGGCTTCACGGAAAAACTACGGTAAACAATATAAAGAAAATTTCCTGGTAGAGTTCGCATTGGAATTTATTTTCCATGCTTACAAAATAGATTAGCTCTTTACTTTGTGTACTATAATACGGAGAATTTCACTAAAACGGAAAATATGCAAATAATCGATTCAGGGGAAAAACCTTAAGCCAAGATAAGATGTTTATTATCTGAGAAATGAGAAAGGAGAAAAGAAAAAAATAAAAGAAAAAACAAGTTATATTTTTACAAGCACTCAAAACAAACAACACCAAAATTTGGTTTGAACCGGGCTTAATCCATTTGTTAACTTTATTTACTTCACTCTTGGCGCAGCTGTATCAAATTTTGTTGGTTTTGTTTCACAAAAAATAAGTTCATCTTTGCAATCGGGCATCTAAATCTTTGGCATAAGAAAATGGGTCTGCTAATGCTCAGTTTTGTAATGTGCCCTGCTTAGGGTATTAAGGGTGCAGTGAAATCAATTTGATTTGTCGCCGGGGGTCGCTACGCAAAAAGTGGGCGTCTGGCCACGCCCCGTGCGTGTGATTAAGTGCGCGTTTAATGTGCATGCCCGGCCATAAAACAAATTGCATGCAATCGGCCATCGTCCGCTGGCGACCGACTCTCCAACTCTCCAACTCTCCGATTCTCCAGTTCTCAGTTCAACATTTTGCTCAATTCTCTTTCGCTTCTCACATTACATTGTTGTTGTTGTTGTTGTTTTCCGTACGCTTTGAAATGTAAATACGGCTCATTATTTCAATGCGTAGCCATTCATTTGCAAGGATTCGAGTTAGTCCCCTGACGCCGCCCCCACCCCTCCCCCCCCCCCCACACACACACACTCGCAGAAATTCTTGAGACTGTAGTTGATAAGTTTTCCAGCTTTTCACAATGGTTCCGAAGCGATAGGCACACAATTCCAAAATGAATATAAAGAAAACAGATAAGCAAGCTTAAATGTCATGGATTCTGATACGGATAAGAGACAGACACAAAGCTATAGGGGTGTGAGTGTGTAAGAAATGTTAGTTAACGGCAACTTTTCTGCCACTGACAGCATTTGCCAAACTTATCACATTTCCACACAAAACGGATTTCCTTTATGGCCCCGAAAACCTTTTTGTCCTTTAAATTATGCCTTTATTTCTAGGTCAGGCTTGTATTTATACACAAAACTAAATACAAATAGTCATCGATAGTTCATTATTGTTGCTCAGATTTACATCAATAAATGTCATAGACGATAATTATATACAAATCTTTATCGGAAAATATTAGTTGTTATAAACATCTAAAAATTGACATATTTATTGCTGTCTGTTAAAACAACTTTAAAGAAATATTTTTCGATAAAGATCGATAAATATCGAATAGTGTATATTTCAAAATTATAATATTCAATTCCTAATTATAATATTATTATTGCCAACCAAGTCTGTTAAATATAACTAGTGTAGCTTGCCATTAGCAGGTAACATCAAAAAAATAATACAAATATGTAGCATACCTTTGGGCGCAAACCGTGTTTATTTATTTGTTTTGCATTGGACACACAGCTTAATTGCTAAACTCTAATCTTACAAATTAGAAGGGTCATATCGTTTGCCCCACTGTGCGAGGCCAGGCTTTAATTAACTTTTATGCAAAAATCCAGCAACAACAAAGTCAGCTAACGCAGTCTAAGCACGGTGCCCAATGTAAATGCACTACAGCCTTTTGCCCCTGCCCCGCCCCGCCCCACTCTCTACAACTATCCTCTTGTGTGTGTGTGTTGTTGTTGTTTTTGTTTATATTTTGTTTTGCCGCCCAGCGGTTTATTATTTTCACTTAATTTGTGCTTCATTTAATTTTTTCCCTCGCTCGCATTTTTCGTATATTTTTTTTTTGTTTTTTTGCTTGCTGTTGATGTTGTTCTTGGGGTTAGTCAACCACAGCAAGAACAGCAACATTTTTTTGGGGTCGTCTATGAAGCTGACGTGTCTCGACTGTCCCAGAAAGTCAAATGCCGCATCATCACAGCTAGGCATAAATAAATAATAAATACAAGAAAAAAAACAACCTTTTCCTCCACATTTTTTGTTGTTGTTGTTTTTCATTTCGCATTTTTTGTTATTTATTTGTATACAAATTTGTTGGCCCTCAAAAAAGTATGCTACAGCCGGTTGTTGTTGTTCAAATTAACTTGGCCCACAAAAATGATGCAGACGGGGGGCTCTGGGGGGGGGGGGGGGGGGGGGGGGGGGGGGGGGGGGGGGGGGGGGGGGGGGGGGTACGTCCGGGTGCGGGTCTAAAGGTTGCCCTCGTTGTCGTTTCCTGGCAAAAAAGCAAGGACTCAAAGAGCGACAAAGAAATGTTTCGCATGCTGCACAATGGCAAATAATTCATAACTTGGCTCAAAAGTTTGATTTAGCTGCAGTTAATACACTCTCCCTAACAACTGTTGTGCGTGTGTATATCTGTGTGTCTGTGTGTGTACTGGCAACTGTTGGCCATACGTCGGCCTGCATAAATTTTGCTGCCAGTTGGCCCCGCACCCGCCCCGCCCCCCTGCCCCCTCTCGAGCTCGTTGACAGTCGCAGCCACACACATTTTGCCAGCAGATAAATTACGCTTGAAGCGCCAGGCGAATGGAAGCGGAAGAGCCAACAGCTCCGGACAGAAGGATAGAAGCACATAAAGAAAGACTGCGAGAGAGGGAGAGAGAGAGAAGGGTAAAGAGTGAGAGAGAGAGAGAGAGAGAGAGGGGGAAGGGAAGCAACAGTGCATGAAGCAAAAGCATTCTAAGGTCTACAGGACTGCAGACCACTCTGAAGCTGACGACTGTCAAGCGGAGCTGTATGCTTATTTTTCTTTAACTGTAAATGCAGTCGATACACACACACACACTAACACACACATGTGACTCGAATCTCCTGCCAGGCGACATAAATAACATACTGCTTTTGGCCCGAACAAGCTGCAAAGCTGACATAACTATGTAGATTGCCAACAGTTTTTGCCAAAGTGTTTTTTTTAAGTGGAGCTATGCGCCTTGTACCGGTTTGCGCAACGGTTCAAGTATCAGTTCATCTATAAAATTATTGAAATTTTAATTTTTCTTTCACTCAGTTGACAAGAATCAAACGCAGAAATCGTTGCTAACACACTTTTTTTAAAATGTATCTATTATTTTTGCATCAGACCTGAATCGGTTCGAGATGTGGTTTGGAATACAATTGCTTTAACTGGTTATTATTACAACTTTTCACTCACTTCGTTGATAAACATATCATTTGTAGAACAAAATGAATTTTTGCTGCATCGCGAAAGTTTACCACTTGTTATGTGCATTGAACCGGTTTAAAATGCGGTTCAAGCAGCAAGGAAAATAGTTTCAAAATGTTTCTATTTAATTACACCCAATTATTTCATTAGCTAAATAGCGTTCAGCTATTAAAGTATGAATAATGAATAATGAATAATGTATCGATTCGGAGTGGAGTAAAGTACTTTCGGAGTATTTCGGAGTGGTTTCAAGTTTTTCAGTTGCAAAAATTTCTTGAAATATTTATAAGTATATTTATAAAACAATTTTAGACTTTTTTGAAGCTTCAGATAAATTCCAAATACTTTTTCAATTTTAGATTCTTAAATTAGAAAATTTCGAAAATTTTTCAAAACTAATTCGACCAATTTGATTCTTTACGGTTTTGAATACCTTACTTTTCAGTGTATGAAAATGTATATTTTTGTCGCCTGGTTCAGCTGCCAAAAGATGTCAGCCTTCGTTTACCCTTCCGTTGCCTCCGTCTCATTTACACTCTGCCATTCTCTCTCTCTTTCTCTGTCTGTCTGTCTTGTACCCAATCTCTCTTACTATCCATCTCTGGCTGTGTCTTTGGCAATAAATTTTTAACAAACATTTAACTTGCATTTTATTAGTCCCCAGTCAATGGTGAAGAAGAGTAACAGGCCGAGAGGCAGACCGAGAGAGAGAGAGAGATAGAATGATTGAGAGGCAGTTGATGTTGCTATCTCTATCGCAATCTTGCTGTCTTTTGTACGCAGTCATCATAATGACAATTTCTTTAACAAACTTTTTCTTTTCCTTTTTCGGGCCTCCTTAGCTGTGTTCCATTTTCGTCTCGGTTTGTTTGGGTTTCATTTCATGTTGTTTCTGTTTCTGTTTTGCGGGTCAATCGGAACTGGAACTGGAACTGGTTCAGTTGCCCAATGCCTTTCGGGTCAGTCAGTCAGTTGCAGTTTTCGCAAGTATTTGTACACTTTTCTCCTCTTCGAATTTACTTGAGTTTCAGTTTGTTCTTTGGCAAATTCTCTTGAGTTTTTCACAATTTTCAACTGAAACGAATTAAAAAAAAACAACAACAAAATATTTTTAACACATTTTTAGTTAAACAAATGTGTGAGAAGCAATCAATCAAAAAACTTGTAAAGACAAACAATAAAACGAACGTAAAATACAACAAGAAAAATATTACCAAAAAATACCAACAACAAAATGTATAGTGCAAACGAAAAAAAAAATACCAAAATGAGCAACTAGAAAATGAAAAAATAAGAAAAACCAACAGAAAAATTCAAATTTGCCCAATCAAAATAAGCAACAATAACTGATAACCGATAACGGAAAATCGCTGAACGTTAATCGTTAATCGTGAATCGATAACTCACACAGACACAGACACACACGCACCAAAACACACAGCTAAACAGAAGAAGAAGCAATTATGGACTCGCTGGAGCGTTTAATGCGCGCCGCCCCCTTGCCCCGCATGTTAACCAGCGGCGTTGTGGCCACGGCCGCCGCTGCCGCTGCCAGCGCCGCTGCTGGCGTCAAAGGCGTCGTCGGCATCGCTGGCCAGCAGCAGCAGCAGCAGCGGGCCCTGGTCCATGCCTCCCTGGCAGCGGCGACAGTCGGACGCAAGGGCCGCCATCTGACCGGCACATTTTGCCTCACCGGCGATACCATGGAGGGCATCATACAGTGTTTGGTATTCCTCAAAGCGTTCTCGGTAAGTGGAGGAAACACTCACACACATATACAGAGAGACAGACAGAGAGAGAGAGAGAAGTAGTCGGGCGTCAATCTTAATCTATATATCATATTTCGTCCTGCACAAAATTCAATTTATTTTTTTGGTTTGCGCTTCACTAAGTTTTTTTTTTTTTGATCCATTCTCCTCCCACCTTAACGACCCCCATCAGAATGTGCAATAGGCTGTAAATAGGCAAATAAATTTGACACACACACATAGACACACTCACACACACATATTGATGTGTGTAGCTGATTTTGGGATTTTGGCTTGTGAACTCACTTTGATATGAATTTTATAACTACATTTACGGAGCGTACGCAAAGAGCCCTTGGGCCAGTCTCAGTTACAGTTATCCAAACTGCCGTAAAACCCAACCCTTACCTCTCCCCAACCACCCCTTATTATGCTGACCATGTGCCATAAGCCGATATTTATATAATAAAATTTAACTTGTCTGCTTATTTTTTAACACATTTTCTTCTCTTTTCTTTTCTTCGTGTCTTTGCAGGTGAGTTGAGCTGATTTTTCTACCGAACAACCTCCCCGCACCCCCCTCTATTCTAGCTGGGTTTTTGTGAGTACAACGTTGAAGTTAATTAAAAGCAAATGCTTAACTTGCCAAAATACACACACCCGCAAACACACACACACACCCATCAAAATGTTAGATTTCTTGGCACACACAATTTAAATTTAAGATATTCACTTGACAAATATCTCAGGCCATGTGTGTGTGTGAGTGTAGGCAACTCTGGACAGTTGACATAATGAAAATTCTCCAACATAGATTGCTTCGGGTCTTAGTTACTTAAGCTCAAGCAAAGGACATTTCAGGGCAATTTTCACATATTTCAAGATCCTTAAATTTGAATTTTTAACGGAATTTATGAAGATGGACACTATAAGTAAATATTGTCTTCATTTAATTCTCATAAATAAAACTAGATTTTATTACAAATTTCCAACGTTTTTTTCTCATTGTTATAATTTGTAAAGCAAATTTTGTTACTCACTTCCATTCCATTTTATCAACACTTCTTGCTTACATTCCTTTGCTAATAAATTTAAAATTCGTTAAATAATTAATTGGAAAATTTCATTTAAATGCAATGTTTGGCATTAAAATATGCATACATGAAATTTAGAATTTATAGATTAATAAGTCAACATTTAAATGCATTTGTCGAGAAGTAACAAAATATTTAGTCAAATTATTGACTAACTGGTAAATTTACATTGTAAATCACCTGTTGCCAATAATGATTTAATAAATTATTTTGTATTTGCTTTGAAATGTGACATTTTCATTTTCAACTACTGAATAATATATTTATATATGAATTCTGTAGCTATATAAAAATGTATTTCTCCCCCTCGTTTAGACGGTTTAAATTTTTAAATATCTATATAGAATTGATAGCTTTTAAGTCTCCATTTGTAAAAGCCTTTTTTTGTGTGCATGTATATAAATCGAGTACAGTTTATTCAGTTGCTTCGCTATTGGTTGGTTTGTGGAGTCTATTTAATCGTCGTGCTTATAACTCAATTTCCTTGGCAACGCGCTGCTTTTGCTGGTCTGTTGGCGAAATTTGATTGATTTATCTGGCCTCTCGTTTTTCATGTGACTTCTTAATTAAGTTTGACTTCGTTTCGTTTTCACCGGCTGTTTTAATATTTATTTGCATTCGCTTTTCTGTCTGCTGACAACTTTGTTTCCACTTGCCTCTGGCACTTTTGCCTTGGACTTATTTGCAAGCTTTTCATTTACGTTTCATTGTTGTTGTTTCTTTCTTTTTTTTTTTTTTGTTTGTTCTGTGCATATTTCTTTCCTTTTCTGCCGGTGTCTCGTTACTCGCCGATTACTGTATCCCTTTTGTCGACTATTTAAAAATTTATTTGAAACCATTTCTCTGCTCCATGAAATTATCTTGGGTCTTAATTGCAAGCCTCGTCGCGCTCTTTCATATTCTGCTGCGAGGTACTCGTTACTCGCTCGCATTGTTGCTGTCTATTAATTTTATAGTTATCTGATTTTCCTTGTTGACCTTTGCTTCGGTCGTAATTGCTAGCTGCTAGCCCAAACTACTTTTCTGTCTCGTCACTCGTTCGTTTAAGTTGAAAGTCAACAAATTTCGCTTTTAAGACTAAAAGCGAGTGAGGGATTTGCTATTATTTTGCTATTTACGTTGCTACTCGTTACCTGCTAGTCGTTACTCGTTACTTTCCACTTTTTACTATTTACTCGTTACTTGTTACTCGTTACTTGTTACTCGTTACTTGTTAGTCGTTACTTTTTACTCTTTACTCGTTAATTGTTACTCGTTAATTGTTACTCGTTACTTTTTACTCTTTACTCGTTACTTGCTACTCTTTACTTCTTACTCGCTTCGCGCTGCATATAGATTTGTTCTCGTTACTTCTTACTCGCTACTCCTTACTCGCATCTTAGTCTTTTCCCGTTACCTGCGACTTTTTACTTTTTCTTTTACTGCTCGTTATTCTCTACTCGTCACTCGCTGCCTGTTGGTGTTATTAAACTGTAGTTAACACTCAATCGTTCCTACTATCCATTGCTGTCCCAGGCGGTTGCTGTCAGGTTTTTAACATTTTCATTTTGTGCATTTTACGGCACACACACACACACACACACACACACACATACACGCACACACACACGTTGCCATTATGTTCATATATGTATCCTATATATTAAGCGCTGGGAGCAATTGCAGCGCCATTAAAACTGACACATTGCAATTTCATTTCACTGAGGCTATCAAATAATTCCGCCAAGACTCAAAAAATGTACACACATGTACGCACACACACAAACACACTTGGGCTGCTGAAGGGACACATTCGCATATAAAAAAGAACCACAGTGAGGACTTTTTACGCATCGTTAATTTTTCCCCGTAGACGCAACTCGACGCTTGGCGGCAATTCTCCGTCGTTCGCTATCTCTGTTTATCTCCCTCTCTCTATCTCTCTCTCTCGCTCTCTCACTGTCTTTCTCTATCTCTATCGTTCATTTGGTTTGTCACTCTTTCACTCAATCAGCCATTGGCGCTGTCTGCCGTTATAATGATGTCTGCCTGTTAGGCCTTTACTTTGACATCAACACCGCCAGCAAAAGCAACCACCGCAGCGGCGGCCGTCGTGATTTACTTACTGCCGCACCACCCCCAACCACCTACTATGTGGTGTGCGTGTGTGTGTGTGTGTGTAAATTTAAATGTTGCACAAATATGAAAAGCAATTTACATAATATCCTGCCAAGTGTAAAATGATTGTCAATGCTGTCTGCCTGACGCACACTTCCCCTGCCCCCGTTCCCGTTGCCGTCCCCGCCACGCCCACTTCGATGCTGGTTGGACTGCCACAACCGCAGAGGCAACGCGCCGAACACCGTTACGCAAAACGGGCCAACGAGCCAGGCATTTATTGTGGTTCAGGCGTCTGTGAAATCGATTAGAGATGGCAGCGCGGATTATCGATGACACCACTGAATTCAATGAAAACAATAAATTATTTATAATTTAAGCAAATTCTCTTGGCTTTTATTCGAATCGAAAAAAACAGTTTTAAAAACCATTAAAGTTGAGCTGCCCACTTTTTTTATCGATAAATCATACAAATTATCGATTGAATGCTTTAGTAATGTCATCTCTAATATAACCCATGTTGGGTGGTAATATAACCCAAGGGTGGAGAGGGGAGACGTGCTGTGCATCCGTCAACATTACAGAATTGATGATGTCGGCGCACATTATGAGGTTCAATATCCTGGATAATGACGACAAATTGCGCAATATTTGCAGCAAGTCGCAAACAGTAGATAGCAACTAAATGAAGGAGAATTATAGGGGCGTAGGGTGGTTCTTGGTGGCTGTTGGGTGGTTTGATGGGCGGTGGCCACGATGCAGACGAGGACACGAGGCCATTCGCCGTTGAATGCTGTTGAGTGCCTGTGTGGCCGTGTCCTTGTAACTGGCAGCGTCTACGGCTACGGTCAAACATGATTGATGAACGCTAATTAATGTGGCTACCCAGCATTTGCTACCCCCACCCACCCCTATTTTAACCTCCATTTGAAGCGCCTAAGCAGGGCTGCGTCTCTCTTCGATTTGCGCAGAAAATTGTGTAATTAATTTGCAACTCAAGTGTCTCCGATACATAATTATGACGCACACTACCAAGAGAACCCTCCAGCGACCCTTTTAAGGTACACCACGCACCACGGTCCTTGACAACAACAACTCAAATTAGAACAGCAGTGTTTCATTTATAAATTATTGACGCAGTTCCTTTCTATTGATATAAGTCAAGTGGGGTTTACTTAACTTTATTAAGTTTATTCTGCAAAGCGTGGTATTATATAATATAATATATTCATTAAAAGATATAAAAGTGGGTTCGAGTCCCAATGCAGTACAATTTTGTGCAATCTGTGTGGATTTTGTATGCACTTCGGCACAATAAACATGCACAAACACGCAGCTGCACTTGAGATGCAGGCACGTCTTTCCATGCGTGTGTGCGTGTGTGTGCGTGTGTGCTGACAGTGTGGCTAGGAGTGTGTATGATTGAGGCCTATGGCACCATTTTAACAATGACTTGGCCAGCAGTCAGCCCTAACGTCAGCTACAGCGTCTAATGTTCTGCTGCTCAACTTTTTGCAAACCGAATGAATCCAAATCAAATATGGGACTATGGGTCCGAGAGCTTTACTTGTCCAAATTTATCTACATTTTGACATGATTTTTGACAAAAAATTCGAACCTCTCAGAATCAGGTTAAATGTTGTTTTTTATACTAATTGTGGCCAGCAAAATCGATTAAAAATGCAAATTCGCAATTTTAAATTTTTAAAATTTTTTTTTTTTCAAAATTAACAAGGGGGGAGTACATGCTTATTTCCAAAAAAAATCAAAAAAAAATTTTTCCAAAAATGCATCGATTTTAAATGTAGAACAAATTTAAATGAAAAATCATGATCAGAATGCCATCAAACATGAAAATCGGTTAAGTTTTGACAAATTTATGGCTTTTTGGCATGATTTTTGACAAAAAATTCGAACCTCTCAGAATCAGGTTAAATGTTGTTTTTTATACTAATTGTGGCCAGCAAAATCGATAAAAAAATGCCAATTCGCAATTTTAAATTTAAAAAATTTTTTTTTCCAGAATTAACAAGGGGGAGTACAAGCTTTTTTTCCAAAAAAAATCAAAAAATTTTTTTTTCAAAAATGCATTGATTTTAAATTTAGAACAAATCTAATTGAAAAATCATGATCAGAATGCCATCAAACATGAAAATCGGTTAAGTTTTGACAAATTTATGGCTATTTGAAATATGAGTCCTATGGGTCCGAGAGCGTTATGTGTTCGAATTAATAGCTTTAATAGCTTCAAATATTTGCTAGATTCACTTCCTAAGCGAGTGTAAAAACAGAAACATTTTACATTTTACATTTATATGCAATATTGCCTGATCTAGATACGATTTAGTCGATTACTGCGTATGATTAAATATCTTGTATATATATATACATTTATATAATGATAGCTTTAAAACTCAAACCTGCAACTAAGCATATCCTGGCTGAATTAAAAGACAAACTTGAAGGGCATAAAAAGGCAGTTGCAAATGCAGATGCAAATACAGATACAAATGGATGTAGATTTTTATATACAGATGCAGTTGTTGTTGTTGTTGTGGCTGGTCATAGCTACAAAGGACTCGCCTTCTGCTTTGTTGTTGTCTGTGGATTAGCTTATTGCACGACCAAGGGACAGCAAAGCGTACACACACATATATAGAAATATAAACACACACACACACACACACAACTTGCCTGCAGGTTCTTTGTTCTGTGTGTTGGTCGTCATGTTGCTGTCACTTTGCTGTCACTTATGGCACACTGAGGTGCAACAACAGAAATAAAAAAGTAAGATTGCGCAAGCTCGACGAGAAGATACTCTGTACCCATTTGTAGACTGTTCTTATATACAAGATTATATTAAAATCAATCTGCGAAATATAATATGTCCTCTTATCGATATTTAAAACAACATATTCTCAAATCTATTAAGCTTTAAGCTCATCAGCCTGATCAAGAATATATGTTTGGAGCAGTCTACCTCTGCCTTTTAAATTTGCAGAAAATCATTATACCCGTTTTGCACATTTTCAATGCGTATTATACCCTATAAAAATAGCTGCATTCCTTTTACGATTTTGCATTCATTTCAAATTTGCACAGCCGCAGGCGTGACTGTACTTTTAACTAATAACTTTCTTTCTATGATATTTTTCTCTCTGTCTCTTCTTCTCTTTCTCTCTCTCTCTGTATCTGTCTCACTCTGACTTGTTACCTGCCACGTTAACTTAATGTAACCACAAACTCAGTTTATTACGAATTCCAACTGGAAATCTGAAGACAAAGCTTTCGGGTAACTTGATAGAATTTATTTTTCCCCTCAAAATGTAAAACCATTTGGAGTGGTATTTTCTGCATAAATGTGGCAATTAAGTTTAATGAGCTGCAAACCAGTAGAAGAAGCAAACTAAATGTTTCATTTTATTGCGGGTTTCCATTTCCATTCATCACATTCCTTATTTAAAAAAATCGGAGTTATTTTCTCTTATATATAATCAGGTTAAAAATTAATAAATATACATTTAATATACATTTCTGAAATTATAATAATTATTATTTGTATTTGTCTTTCTTTGGTATTATTCTATTATTTCTATTGGAATTATTAATAGCTTACATATTTAATTCACATTCGTGTAATTTATTATTATTCATGTGGTTACTATATTTTATGCTTATGTTTATTTTTTATATATTTTTTATTTGATTTATTTCATTTTATTTATATATTTTTTTGCTTACTGTTAATTTATGCGAATTTCCGATCCATTCCACGACGTTCCATTTAACATTTAACGTTTCCTGTCAGTTGTAGCTTAATCACAATTACATAATATTTATGAAATTTACACTTTTGTATTTAGTTTACCATTTTGTTTATCATTTCATTTTGTATCTCATTTCATTTAGTTTTCATCGCAATTTTTTCTTTACTATCGATTGAAAATTTGTGTTAATCGCATTAGTTTTGCGCTGTGTTTTGGCACTTGAAATTCATTGCCTGTACAAAATGAAAATAGAAAGAGAGGGAGAGAGAGTGAGAGAGTGAGAGAGAGAGAGAGAGAGAGAGAGTGATGGAGAGTCAGTTTGGAAGTGCTGCAAGAGTAAATAAAGGCAGAAACATTTTCTCGCTGTTGTTTGTTGTTGCTCACATAGTTTTGTATGCCGCACACACGGCAGCCAGAGGAACCTGACAATTTCGCTAGTTTACAGTGAACGGAACCTGACAACCAGTTAGGCATAGGCTCATGTGTGTGTGTGTGTGTGTGTCGCCTTTCAGCTTGCAGCATCATCTATCTAAATGGATATCGCGCTTTGCTAGACAACAACAACAACAACAACAACAACAACAACAACAACGTTATCTTGAGCACATGCTCAGCGCGACTCACGTTTGGCGCCTGTCCCTCCGTCTGTCTGCCTCTCTCTTTCTGTTTTGTCTGTTCGTCCATCCAACCGTCTGTCTGTCTGTCTGTCTGTTGTATTGTTGCACGTACATGTCGTAGACTTGTTTTTTTTCTCTGCTTTTGGCTAAAACTTCACTAAAAAACGAGCCTGGCATGGCGTTGAGCATTTAAACTAGCTACAAAACACCAGCTATGAATCGCAACACAACCACGCCCACTCCGCCCCCCCCTCGCCCCTCGCCCCTCGCTGGCAGACACCAGTCAACCGACCCGCCCCTCTCCACCTCTCGCGACTGGCAAAGCCAGCCAGGCAGTCAAGGTAGAAAAGCGGGCGCTGCCTTACGTGCAATGCATTCACAAGTGTTGTGACTGTATGTGTGTGTATGTGTGAGTGTGGTTGCCAAGACAAAATGCGGCTAATGTCCTTTCGTCGGTTTAGATTTACAATACAACGTAAATTGTTGTTGCGTTTCGGTGTTGATGTGTGCGTGTATATATATATATATGTGTGTGTGTGTGTGTATGTGTGTGTGCCTGCGCCCTATGCTTTTATGCTTTTCGCGCTCATATCTCTAGCCATGTATTTAATGGCGCCAGTAGTTGAGCAGCGTCCAAAAAAAAGAAAGTAAAACAAGAATACGAAAGTGACCGACTAGAAAATACCCCGTAAACTGCTTGATATCTACATCACATGGATGCATCATCGTTTTATATACCCTAAAAAAAGATTTCGTCTTACTTTAATACTTCTCATTCTATCGACATATAAAAATTATCATTGAAAATCCATTAAATTTATATGCTGACCAGGAATACATATGGATAATGGCTGCAGAGAAACCCACTTCCCGCCTGTTCCGTGTATGTGCATATAGCCCTTATACCCACTGCCCAGCCAAATGTCCCAATGGGTAGAGCGTATAAAACTGGTATGCGCTTAAAAGTATGCTACAGTTTTTGTGCCTCACGTAATTCTCATTGAGCTGCCAGCGCATATTACGTATACGCCCACTCGCATTTAGCTGCCGAGTGGTTGAGTGCCCATTTGACAACAACAACTATCGCATTATAATTGCCCCCTTTCTCTATCTCTCTCTCTCCCCGCCTTTTTCTCGCTCACTTTCTTTGGCATTCGCCTATCGCTAATTGTTTGCCATTTGTTTTGGGGGCCTTTGCTTGAAATCTCAATTGAATTTTTGGTCTTGAGGTTTGGCAAGTTTTGCAAATGCCTGCAAAGTTTTTGTCCAACAAATTAGCGTGGCCCAAAGGCGTTGAACTATAGTCGAATTTCGATTAAAATTTTGCCAATCTATGTTGTGCTCCTTTATCTCTTAAATATTTATTTTTGTAAGAATCTTTTAGCCTTAGTTTCATTTTATATAGATAAATTTTCTACGTTCCATTTTTATACATTAAAACGATAATGTTAACAAACAAATATAATTAAATTCAATTTATTTAATACATGTTCACATTTTTCTATTCCATTTTATATTTAATATATATATATATAAACTATATTTCTGTCACAATTTTCCAACTCTTTTTAATTTGAATAGTTTTTGCCATTAAGGTTGACTTTTAACCCACATTCTTTGCATTCACATGATTTGCATTCGCAAGCAATTTTCATTAGTTAACTCTTTTTGCAGTTACTTTTGTTTATGCTCAACTATTTTGATATGGTGCATGAAGTTGATAAATATGAGAGCAACAACAACAACAATTACAACAACAACAACTACAGTGAAAGGTGCTTAAACAAGTTTTCGAGCAACTAGAGTAAAATGTTCAAAGTTATTTTCTGGGCACTCTTTTTGCGAGTTTTGCTTTATTTTATTTTTTTTTTTTGTAAATGACATTTTTGCTGTGTGTTGTTGTTGTTGTTGTTGCTGCTAAACAAAACTAAATGAAGCAACAACGAGGGGACAAGTCAACAAAAGCCAAAGCAATTTGGCAAACTATGCGAACTAAGCAAATGACAAAGATAGCATGAGCATAAAAGAGAGAGAGAGAGAGAAAGTGGTGTAGTTGTGCGGTTGGCTTGGGTTGAAGAGGCGGGGGGAAGGGGAAGTGGAAGGGGGGCTGGCTAAATTGAAAGGACGATAGAGTGCTAAAGAGAAATTGGCTGCCCGGCGAGTTAGTAGGAAAGTTATGCCAATTCATTAATTAGCCAGTCAGTGGGCACACGCACACGCACACACACACAAACACACACATAGAGTGAATGTCTGACAAACTTTGTGCCAGACACACACACACACACACACACACGCACAACAGCAGCAGCAAAGTGTGTAACTTGATATCGTTTTCTTACTTAATAAAATCCGCTTTTCATGTTGTTGCTTTTATTATGTGTGTGTGTGTGTGTATTTTGACAGCCATATTCCATATTCAATACGCGTGTAACCAACCAAGCAACCAGCCCACCTTCTCCCAAACCCCCTTTAAGCGTCCTTTTGCCTGTCTCTTCACGTTTCGTCTCGCCCATTTATTTGATTAGTGTGCGTGTGTGTTTGTGTGTTTGTGTGTGTGTTTGCTTGAATAAAGTTTTAGCAGCAAATATGGCAAACAATTTCACAAAGTGGCCAAAGCCAAAAGTTTTGTCATCGGCCAGCGGCCGTCAATCTGCAATTGCCATAGTATTAGCTAATCGTTGACTTGAACGCAGCTGCTCCCACACAGTTCATGCAGCCCCTCCCCTGCTCCTCTACCCTCCCCTCCATTCTTGAATATATAAAATAATTTTTCGTGCAGCACGTATTTTGCTCACCTAATTAGTTGACACACACACGCAGACACTTCTATATAAATATATATTTTTATATACACTGACGACAGGCACTGGCACAGGTGATTCTGTTTTGTACCCTACTCCAGCAAGGTCCCATAATTTATATTAGCATCTTGCATCAGCTGCGTCTCTCTAATTAAGTTTCTCACCAAACAGCTTATCTGATAGAGAAAAAAACATATTTTACTTAAAACCAGGGCCAACAGCGAAAAGAAAATAAAAAGAAAACAAGCCATTTTTTTTTTTTTTTTTTTTTTTGCATACAGAGGTAGAAAATATTTTAGTACTTTTTAATTAATGGCCGCTTACTCTTTTGCCTTACTGAATAAAATTGTGCTGTTTTTTTTTTTTTTTTTTTTTTTTGTAGCAAAGGAACTTGAACCGACTAAAAACTTATTTGCGATTAAAATTATTATTTTATGAACGTAAATTTTTAAAAATGATTTCAATTTTAATTTTAATCGCTAAAAGTGCAAACACAGTATTCAATATTAAAATAAATATTATTTTTGCAATTGAAAATTCAGCTTTTCGTTAAGGGTATTCAATATGCGGCAAGCATGAAAAAAAACTCTGCTTCTTTTAATTTTCTTGTTGTTTTTATTTGGAATTTTTCTACTCAAGGCGAGATTTCACCTTTCTCAATCGCATTTCAACTGTGAAAACACGTTTGCCTTTCAAAGCATTCAATTAGTCAATTTAGCGAGTATCTGTGTGTGTGCGTGTGTGTGTGTGTGTGTGTGTGTAGATGTGTCTGTGTATCTACACATTTAGTAAATTTACTTTGTTTGCGCTTCAGTGAGTTGAATGCATAAAGCGATTTCACGCATCCTCCCCGACTCATCTGAGGCTGGTGCAATTAACTCCGTGGCAGCAAGGATCCCAAGGACTCTCGTCTCGTCCGAGCCAATGTCCTTTTGTTGTGCGCGTCCTGTCGGGAATGTCATTAGCATTCATTTCATTTGATGATATGCGTTAGATCATTGAGTGTGGCATTCCGAAATTATAATACACAATCTATATGCAAATATTTAGCATTAGGTGGCCATAATGTCGCTTATTATGCAGATAAATATACAGATTATACACATCCACTCCACTAAACACCACACTCGCATGGTCAGCAAAGTTCCCACTAGTGATAGGGGCTATCAATTCGATTGCTAAATTTCCAATGAAATTACGAAAAACAACATCAAATGACAGATGAATTATTAATAAGATTAAGTTCACTAAGTTCTGTGACAATTTTATGGGAAAACTATATTCTGGCTATATTATGAGGGTGATTTAATATTTTAGCATTTATGCCATAAAAATCATATTTAAAATTTAGTGCTAATATTTATATTTATTTGTTATGTCTCTAACAAATTTTAATTGTAGCATAATATATTTTTGAAATTTTATTTTGTATTTCTTTGGGCTTTACACAATTCTATTTACTGCTAAAAACAGTTTTGTCAAGAAGAATATTAAAAAATTTACAAGAATAAAATATAAAAAGTAGAATAATTTAAAAATAAAATTCTGTTAAATTTTTATAGAATGTCATTCCTTTAGGTTCTGTTATTTTAGGTTGTAATTGTAAATTCATTTTATATTTTGATTTCCCTTTGTAGTATTAAATTTTAATAGCAAAAACTCTTATAATTCCCAATTGGTTTTCGACAAGTAAATGCCGTTAGTCGTCGTCGGCTTAGATCGCTGTCGCCTCTGCAGCCCGTTCCAGTTTGCGAAGTGTTCCGACAGAAAATGCAAGCAATCAGCGTTGCCAGATCTCTCGTTTGACCCATAAGCACTTTGCTTTTGTGTATGCTTTAAAAACGTGCTGGGCTGCCTTTAAAGGCTCCTTCGCAGTTGCCAGGCACTTAGGACGGCGATAAGCTGGCTCCAAAAGAATGGGAAAGGGAAAGGAGAAGCGCAACTCGTCTTAGACTCTATCTGGCAACGCTATCTGGCAACGCCATCGTTTCCGCTTTTATGCATTGAGGCTGTTATCTAAAGCACACATCGCACACGGCTTGCACTCGGCCAGGACACGCGCTCGTCCTGTGCCAGAACTTGAAGGAGCAGCTGAAGAAAACTTTCTGATGCCTTTTTTTTGGGTTTTTTTTATTATTTTTGTGATTTTCTTTTTTTTTCGCTGGCTTTTCATTAAAATTGTGTGCAGCTATCTGGCCATGCAGATCTTTTGGCTAGGCGACTAGACCAACTGGGCTCCCTTGGATTGTGTGTGTGTGCGTGTGTGTGTGTGTGCGGTGACTTTTGTTACCTTTGTCTAAAGCGCAAAAATTGTCGACTTTTGCAGAAATTTTATTGCTGAAAGGTGCTAAAATGCAAAAAGTGCTGATGCTAAGCCTGTTGCCATGGATGTGGAGGATGTTCAGGATATACAGGATGATGTTGATGATGATGATGTCGCTTCGATAGCGCTATGGCAACGCCTTCTGCCATCTCCCTCTCTCTCTGACACTCGCTTCGGCTAACATTTTTTTTTGCGTCTTGCCTTAATTATTTAAATTAAAAATTGCCACAAACTTTGCGACTTGGCGAATCATTTTGAACCACTGAAGTGCCTGTCTTGCCACTTGGCACAGTTTTCAATCTCCATTTCTGCTTCAGATGCGCTGTCTCTTTAAAAGCCGGAAAGAGCATATTAGTTTGACTGTCTGTCGAAGCTGAAATCTACAAAAAAATTCATCAATTGCACTTTTTTTAAAAGGTATTTTGAAATGAAAGTTTACAGTTTATGCTGCACAGTTCAGCAATTACCGTTTCAGACTCACATTTCCAGATTTTTAGTGGCTATTTAATAGAACACATTTTCTGCGCCACAATTTCAGAATCAAAATTTTTAAGTAGCTGTAACATAATTTAACACTTTGACATTCTTTTAGAGCCACGAATTGTGCTTACTTTCTAAGTCACTGTTTGAGAGTCCCCGTTTTTAGAACTACATCTTTAGAGTCTCAGTTTAAACGAAAGGATTTCAGAATTAAATTCAGCTTGAAATTGAAATTAAAAAATCAAAGCATGAGTTTTAGAGTTACGGTTTTTAAACCACAATTTATGCTTGACATTTATTATGATTTTTTATAATTTTATTTCATTATTTATTTTATATATTTTTTTTTAGTACATGCCTTATTTTAGTTCCATAGTCTCAGAATTAGATTTAAAATAACATTTTTAGTTACAGTTTGATAACCACAATATTTTACAATTTAGTCAGAGCTGTCAAGACGAAGTTTTGGCTTTAAATTTTGGAATGCTTGGATTTGAAAATTTATAGTAAATTTCATACCTCCAACTTGTCCCCTTTTCTGTAAGCATCCCAGTGTATTGTGCAGTTGTGAGTTGCCGCCTGCAAACTTCTGAAGTTTATTTTTCAGCTGCAACAACAACAACAACAACAACAACAACAACAGCAACTTACGCGTTTAATTAAGCAAAGTGGCTGGCCAAGTTTCTGTCAGCGCTTTGGTTTTGGCTCTTTGCATTGCTCTATGGCATTCGAGTCAGAGTCTGAGTCCTGGGCTGACTTGCATGCCAGCTCCAATTTCTTTTCGCCAACCCCTCCGCCCACCTGCCACACCTTTCGCTGGTCTGCATTTTTGCTAATTTTGTCTAATTTTGCTAAAGTGACGGCTCAGGTCGTTGGCTTTTATGAGGTCACATTTCGCAGTCGCTTTTTTGCCACATCTCTTAAAGTTAACAGCGTGCTATCTACCTGTCTAGCTCTCTCTTTCTCCCACTCTCTCTCTCTCTCTCTCTGTCTGTCTGTCTCTGTTACTCGCTTTCTTTGTGTGCAGCTGCTGGCAGCAAATATTTAATTTCTTTGCCGCCGCCTTTTGTCTTAACTACTTCGTCAGTGGTAAAAACTGCAACAACAACAACAACAACAATTGCAAATACATAAAGCAGCTGACAACCCAGGCCTGTGGCGTGTGGCATGTGGCAACAACAACAACAACTGCGTCTGCAACTATGCAACAAATTTACACAAAAATGTTGCAATTTATGTACGACAATTTTTCGTGTTGCATGCAAGCCCTTTGTCGTGTAACGTGAGTCACGCACGTGCCTTTTTTATTTTATTTTTGTTTTATTTTGAATATAAAAAAGTTTATATATCTTATATGATATAATATAATTTATATAAGTTATAATATAATAAATTAATTTAAAAAAGTTTTATCACGATAAAACTAAAAACAAAGCAATTTTATTTTAATAAATAAATATAGTTTTTTAATAAATTAAAATTAAATCGATAGGTTTGAAGTACATTCAACTTAAGATATTTAAGGATTGTTTCCATACAACCTGCTTACGTTTATTTAAAATATCTCAATAGTTCAGACTCTTTCTAACACATGAGCTGAATATTTCAGTTAATTTCTTAAACCTTTTTTTCCTGGATTTCACCTTTTCGATAGTTCAAATCGATTAAAAGAAATCGACGTTCAATTGTGATTTATTTGGTATTTTATCCACGCTTCCCAGAAGTAGAGTTGCCATCACTCCGCACAGGGAATTCAATATTAATATGCTGTTGCTTAATGTCGCTTTTGATTGCCATTGACTGCATGTCCTCGACTTGGCGTCCTGGCATCCTGATTTATTGCTTCTAGCTGCAAGTTGCGTTTAGAGCAATTTTTTTAGTTCGGGCTGCGCCACATTTTCATTACTTTTATTATTTGACCTTATTTCTCAAAAAGCGAGCATTTTCTTAATTTTACTCTACTTGGCTCGGTGTGTGTGTGTGTGTGTGTGTGTGTCCTTTTCCAGCAGGTTGCCCTTTTGTGCAGATTGAAAAGCGCAGTCAAGCAGTGTCACGCCCCCTCCCCCCTTCGTACCGCCTAACTTTCCCACAGCGCCAACATTGCACATTTGGAAATTGAACAGCGGTTGAAATATGTGCGACAATATTTTTATTATACCCTGTAACTCGATATGACAGCGGGGGGTTACGAACAATTTCTTACGGCACAAATAGCTTAGGATTGTAAATATTCAACTAACACGATTTTATTATCATAATTTGCTTTATTCGATAGTTAAAGTCGAATTGTAATATTTATTTATGGTTTTTCTCTAAAAATTGGTAAAAATATTTTGATTTAATAAATATTGTTGATAGAATTGTTGGCCTTACACTTTTATATACTGACTAATTTTTTGCTTAATTTAATTTTGATTTAAATTTATTTCACCGTTAAATTTATTTCTATAGTCATATTATTTGAACAATTTTTGAATGCTTTTTGCTGATTTTAATGTTATTTTTCTTGGCACTCTTCAGATTAATACATATTCAATTTCACATTAAATTACATTTGTCAATTAATTTTAAATTAAAATTTCCACTTAATTTAAAATTATTTTTTTTATTCAACTAAATATTTGTTTTGATTTTCATTTATTTTCCCCTTATAACTGTTTACAGGGTATCTTTCCGAACAACACTTTGTGCTCTTCTTCACTTTTTTCTACGCACACTTTTCGCTTCGCATTCAAGTAAAGGCGCTAGACATTTTTCAGCGGAAAAGCATTTTCATTCCCATTTTCCCCACCCCCGCGTCGCCATCATTTTTGTTATACGTTTTTAAATCATATTTAACGCTCAATTATTGACGCTCAAAGGCGACGAAGCCGACTTCAGACAATGCCAAACTAATGGCGCACTCAAGAGGCCAGTGGGGAGAGGAGCGATGGGGGGAGAGGGGGGAGAAGAGGCGCGGGGCTTGCACTTAATACTCGTAACTCGACGCATCAGTTGTGGGCCACGCCCCCCTTCCACGTGCCGCCCACGCTTTGTGTGCTCAAATAACAATTTGTAAAGCTTTCAATGAAGAAGGCGGCCTATAAAACGAGAGAGAGCGGGGAAGGGGAAGGGGAAGGGGGGAGGCTGGAAGTGCCAGGGATACAGATACACAAATGACAGCCACTTTACAGGGGTGATGGAGCAAGAGGCGGGGGGCGTTATTCCTTGCCCGAGTCTTCGCTCAGTCAGTAATCAATCACTCAATCAATCAGCAAATAATGTGCATTGAAAATTTTTTAAGTGTCCATAATGTTTGCCCGGCAAACTGGGGGCGGACACAGCCTAGTAGCAGGAGGGGCGTGGCAAGTAAATAATATCAGCCTAAGTAATTGTGTGTGTGTGTGTGTGCGAGAGTGTCAGGGATTTAGTACAGCGACTTTTTGCAGCCCTATTGCCTTGTCATTGTCTCGAGTGGGGGAAACGGGCCCGAAAAAGAAACAAAAAAAATCCCAGTTCGGATTTAGCTGACTAGTCCTTCCACTTGTCCTGGAATGGAACAACGAACAAACGAATCCGTTGCGAGGCAATTATTTTATGCTGTCAAGATTATGGCAAGTTTGTAAAAGATTGAAAGTTCGCATTGGACTGAGATACTTATATATATATAAAAATATATAGAAAAGATTAACTGTGAGTTGACAATTCAAGACAAAAAACCTTTAGTTCAATTAAAGTTAAAAATGCTTTTTACCCAATACTTTTTATTACAGTGCCTGTCACTTACACACACACACACATTTTTGAACATTCTGTTCCAATTAGCAAAAGCTCAAGTAATCTTGTTTAATTTGCAATACTGTGCTGGTTCATTAATTAAAATTAATTGCTTTCGAGCAGGCAGTTTCGAATTCATTTTTAATTTGTTTTCACAAAATATGCTTTGCAATTACAAAAATTATTCATAACACAAATTATAAAAACCGACAAGAAACCTAATCAAATATACATTTATTTTTCATTCAATTAGTTGTTGATTAAGGAATATATATTTTTTATAATATGCTAAAATTAGAGAATTAAAAATAATAAAATATTTAAATCGACATATTTGACCAATAATTAAATCGAAACAGATAATATGTATATTTTAATTATATTAATTACTTTAGCATTTCTTTGCTTAAATAAGATTTAAATTTAAAATTCCTATTTATTATTAGTTTTTTATGGTTGCTTTTTATCTCTTCTTTTTTGTTTGTTGGGTCAAATGTGATTAAATGCCCGATGCCAGATTTGATTTATTTTTATGCTTGCGGTCAATTTATTTCCTACTCTTCTTCTTTGTTTTTTTGAGTTTGTTTTTTTTTTGTTTTTGTTTTAATGACCGTGCACATTTGACTGCTTTAAAAGGTGGGCGTAGGGCGTGGCGCGGTGGTTTTATTATATGCTTAGCGTGTTGCAAAACTTCGATGATTAACTTTTTCGATTAACTCAAAACTCAAAACAGACAACGTGTGTGTGTGTGTGTGTGTGTGTGTGTGTGTGTGCAATGGAAAAATAGAAAAGTAAACAAACAACAACAACAACAACAAAAACAACAACATTCAACAACTGCTGCTGCAAACTGAAAACTTTTTCATGGCGATAAACAATTTTCAACGTATTTCTGCCCCTCCCCCCTAGAAAAAAACCCCTGCGCCCCTTTCGCCAATTGCTTTGTGCGCCTCTTGCGAATTCTCTCTTTTTGTACTTTTTTTCTTTTATAGCATAAATTTATTTTAATGTTTATGCTTAACAATTTCGAGTGCAGCCACCCAAACCGCCCACGCAATCAGCTTTGCGCTCTAGCCAAAAGTTTTGGATGCGCCCCAAACGTCCGCCAATTCCCTTCCCCCCTTCTCCCCTTCCCTTCTCTTTCATTTTGCGTTCTTCAGACTCCGCAGCAAGGCTAAAACTTTGCATATTGATAAGAGGCGAGCAATGCGCACGAAGATAAAATACGGGAAAGTAGATTAAAGACACAGGCGTATAACGGTAAAAACCGCCCAGCCTCACAATTCCCCCAACTCCCCCCTCCACCTCCCCCATTCCACAGTCATGGCAATTGTAAAGGAATCTCTGATTGATGTCTGTCAGTTATGTGGCAAAAGGAATCCTTTTTATCATTTGCGCACAGTGGGCGTGGCACATGCAGGCATGTGTGTGTGTGTGCTAGTGTGTGTGTGTGTGTGCGTTGTAATTATGGCCCATGTTAAGCCAGCGGCAATTGTTTGTGATGATAAATGATGGACGAACCAAGGCCGAAACAAAAAATACAGAAAAAAAAATAGAATGAATGTTTGTGCAAGTGGGCGTTGGGAGCTCGTAGACCAGTGGGCGTGTCATGACCATGAAATTCATTAAGACACACACACACACACACGCACACACGCACTGGCCTGGGCCCGTGACCCAGTTGCCCATGTTGCCTAATGGCCAACGCCGGAGTCATCAATAATGTGCGTCAACAACAACAACAATCGTCGCTTAGATTGACGTCTAATGAGGCCCCCCACGCACACTTTAAAGATATACACCCCGCTACCCTCCCCCTCCCCTTCCCCTTCCCCTACCCTGCAACAGCCTCTTGCCAAAAAGTGATTTACCCTGGAAGCATCGCCGAAAACATTACAAAATTGGGCAAGTGCAACAGGGGAGCAACTCTGGGAACTTTAGGAGCTGAGAGCTCAGGGCTCAGGAGGAACTATGTGGAATTTGGGGAGCGTTGGCAACTCTGCCAACTTTGGGAATTGTGCAAACCGGGTGGGGATCAGCTGGGTTGGCAACGGGTGCGTCTCAGCGTCAAAAAAACAAAAAAAAAAAAAAACGATAAAAAAGTTGCGCCGGAAACAAAATTTCCCCAACGAGCCATTTTCTGCATGTGTGTGTGCCGAGTGTGTGTGTGTGTGTAAAAAGAGAAGAGCGTAAGAAAATGTCGCAATTCTTCGACTAAACTCAAATACTCTACTTTATGTAAAAATACAAAATTTTAATATTTGAAAAAAAAAATATATTTCAGAATATTTTTGAAAATGTATATGTACATGTATTCTATATCATTGATATTTTCATTTTAAGTGTGCAAATTTTATTGAATTCTTTTGTTATTTGCATAGAGAAAGTGAATAATATTTTTAGCCTTGTCTTTAAATTTTACAAAAAATAATAAATCAGAGCATATTTCCATATTTATTTTATTTTTACTTGGGATAAAAGAAGGCGTGGCAAACATGTTATTGACTTGATATCCAGATAGTTGATTGGATTTATAATATACATGTATATATAAATATATATTTAAATGCCCTGAATACTCTACTTTCCACACACTTAAAAAAGTGTATTAAAAGGCAAAAGCAAGAAAATATTTAAGAAAATCAGCAAAGTGTTTGCGCAAAGAGCATTTCCAAATAAGCGACGATGAAAGGAAAACCACCAAAATAAAAGAAGAAAGTAAGAAAAAAAAAAATTAAAATAGGCAACAAAACAACAACTTGCAAAACGAGACGTGAGAAAAGGGTTTGGGCGGGGGAGGGCTTGGGCTTTTGGCGTTTACTTTTCAAAAACTGTTTTAAAAGCTTAACCACGAACAAGAGAAAGAGGAACGAATAAAAAACAGCAACAACAACAAACTGCGAATATTCCCTAATGACGGCCGCTGCCGTAAAGAAATGCCACAAAAGCCCAGGAAAAGAGAGAGAGAGATAGGGGTGTCAGACGTAAAAGTGTTAGAAAGAAATGACTGGGGAACCGGCAATGATAAAGCGTCCTGATAAAGCATCAGAGAGGCATTAGCATTCGGCACAGGCCAGACCAAGGCACACATACACATTTCACACACGCAATTCCAGCCAACAGCCGAAAAGGGAGTTAACACAGCTACAGCTAAAGAAAACAAAAAAAAAAAACAATTTTCTGAATTGTGAATTTGTGTATTTTCCTTATGCATTTGACTTGCTTTTCGCTTTTTGATTTGAATTTTTCATTGCATTTCCTCAAGGGGTAGTTAATCACGGCGATCTTTGCCTCAGCTTTCTGCTAAAACCATTTGGTAATTATAGCGCACACTTTGTTTCCATTGTTCCAATTTGTTTTATATAATTCAACGCAGAGTATATGCTATTCGAGCAGTCTCTGATAGCATAATTTTTTCAATTTTCTGGTAGATTTAAGTCTAAAATTAAAGAAATGTTAAATGAAATCCAATGCTTGTTATTTTTTTATTTGCTAGCATATTTAAAATTTTGTGTAGGTTTTAAGATAAGAGATAATTTTTTTTTAAAATAATATTATATTTAATTGATGGGTTTCAAAATTGTTCTAAACTCTATATATTTTTATTTTTTTTATTTTTTTTTACTGCGTGTAAATATCCTAAAATTCTCTATTGTCATATGTGGTGTGCTCTCTTAGCCTTTTTATTGTGTGGTCCACACACCAACTTTAGAGCACACACACACACACACGCACACACACACACACACACATACACATCTTTGACAATGGAACCTAGCGCAATTTGAGTCAACTTCGACACCTGCAAAATAAAATTGAATTACAAAATAAAATAAAAAAAATAAGAGAAAAAGTAAGAAAAAATAAGTAAAAAATAAAGCGAAAAAGTTGCACAAAGGCAATAGCATTGGAAAAAGTCAAATACAAAGGCACCACCCACCCCCTTCGTCCGTCCGTTCCTCACTCTGCGTTTACCGCACTCTTTTGCTCGCACTCTTTCTATTTGCTTTTTCACCAGTGAATGTGAAGTGTAATTTTTACACCTTCACGCTAAATTTTCAGCATTGCCCAGCTCCCAGCTCCCCACCCCTAGCCTCCCTGACACTGGCAACACTCAACGCCCAAGCTCCCATCATTACCTCCCCCTAACCCACTCCAGCCCACCCCTCGCATATACAAAACGTTGCCGTTGCCACTTGAGAACTTTTAGTGCGTCTCAATGCGCATTTTAAATAAAATAGAAATTCAATTTACTTTAAATAAGCGCAAAGCGACAGAAACAGAGCAAACGCAGCTCGAAACGCAAACACACACACACACACTCGCCAAATGAAAGCGGAACAAGTGCTGCAGAGGATTGGGTTAGGGGTATTCACGCTCACTGAGACGAGGTGACAAGCAGCAGCGAAACGTCAGCGACAGCTTCTTCTTTTGCTTCTCTCTGCTGTGATGAGACCTCCCACTCTTCAAGTCTCAAGAAAGAGACAAAAAAAGAACAGAAAGAAAAAAACTTTTTAAATGAACTCAAAATTGACTAAATGTGCTAGCGAAAGGTGCGTAGAATAAGAGAGAAAAAGCGGGGCGGAGGGAGGGTTTTTGGTGCCAGCAACTCACTGGGGAATTTCGACTGGTAACCCCCCCGCCACAGCAGAAAAAACTGGAATATAATTAAGCGGCGTTTAGAACGCTTGTAAAGAGCGCAAAGAACTTTGCCTAATTGTTTGCCGACGCCAGGCGCAAAAAAAAAACTTTCCGCAAAAGTTTAATTTAAATCTGAATGAGAATTTGAGAATTTTTGTTTTCTTTTTTCTCTTAACTTCTATTTATTACTTTTTTTTTAATGATTTTTGATTGTATTTTTGAAATTGGGTTGGTTGAGCGGGCAAATTAAAAAGCGGACAGATCCTTACCTTAAGAGCCATTTAGTCCTGTTCCTGACACTTTTAAATAGTTGTTTGCCTTGATTTAATCTAACCGGGATAACAGCCTTTCATTTGTTTGTCAGCTTAAGTAAAGCTTACTTTTAAGTATACCCTATGCTTTTCAAAATGTTATGAAGTGAATAGTTTTGATTTTTGCCCGATAACTCCTATATCGGCTGTAGAACATATATATATCCCTTAGTAAGTTCTGCGTCCTGTAAAATATTAAAAGGTGCTGTAAATACACAGAAGTGTTATTCAAGAAAATGTTGTCTTGCGGCTGTCTTAATAGTCCACTGTAATGTAGACCCCTCTATGCGATTCTCATGAATTCAAGTAATACCTGCAGATTTTCGGTGTTTTCAGTAATGTGTGTGTGTGTTATTTAAATTGTATATGTATAAAGTTATTTGTTTTTCTCTAGGTAAGTGGCTCTCTCTATTTTCCGTAACTCTTTCTCTCTCTCTCTAACTCCCTCCCATTTTGTCTGTCTCTTTCTGTTTGTCTCTTTCGACCTCTTTCTCTATCTCTAAATCTCTCTCTCTAAGTCTCTCTCTCTTTCTCTCACTATCTTATTCTCTCACTTTCTCACTATCTCACTATCTTACTCTCTCTCACTCACTCTCTCTCTCTCTCTCTCTCTCACTCTCTCTCTCTCTCACTCTCTCTCTCTCACTCTCTCTGTCTCTCTCTCTATCTCTCACTCACTCTCTCTCTCACTCTCTCTCTCTCTCTCTCACTCTCTCTCTCTCCCTCTGACTCCTTCACTCTCTGGTACTCTCTCTCTCTCTTTTCATCACACTCCCTGCAGGGTATCTGCACGTCGAGCTTCTTCGCATTTATTTTCGACAGTTTATTTGGCATTTTAAGCAGCTGCCTAATGCCGAAGCTGTCGCTTTGATTTCGCTGCAAATCAGGTGATAAGAAATCAGAGAGCTACAAGAGACAAGCTCGTGGGTGGGCGGGGCAGGCGGGAGGGGGTTGGAATCTCAGACAGCCCAGGCAACCGCCAGCCTGCGGTTAAAGCTGGAGCTGAGCCAAGAACAACAACAACATCAACAACAACAGAAAAAAAAGGGGCAAAGGACGCATAATTATAAAGCTGTCCATAACAAGCAGCTCAAGTGCAACTCGCTTTGGGGCGAGCATCCAAAAGAGTAGGACAGACGGACGGACGGGCGACAGAGGGATGAGGTTGGCGCCCAGCTGGCGGACGCCAGCTAAGCCCTGAAAACAAAACAGAAAAAAAACAACGATAACAGACGAGCACAAAACAAAATAGGCACATATAAACGCAATGAAAGAGAGCGAGAAATAGATAGAGAGAGAGAGAGAGAAAGTGAAATAGCGAAGAATAGAGCGGATGGAAGTGGGTGGGCTCTCAACACTTGTTGTTGTTGTTGCGCTCCAAATCAATTTATTGAATTTCGTTGCTGATTTTATTAAAGCGCGCAAAAAGCATCAAATGAATTGACACAAAAATCCCCCACCCGAGAGGGGCGGAGGGGGGGTGTGGCCAAACAACAGTAACAAAAATTCGATTGCCGATTCAATTGCCTGTCAAAAAGCGTATATACATTGAACGATGCGTAGGTCGGAGAAATGGGGCTTGGTGTGCTCTTCTTTGTCCCCGGGGGCCCCCCCCCCCCCCCCCCCCCCACTCTCTCTCTCTCTCTCCGGGTACTCAACTGGCTGAAAGACGCTCTGATTGCGTTTGCCGGAATGCCTCTCGGTTACGCCCCCAAGCGCCTCCATCAGTACAGAACAGTACCAAAATTATCTATAGGTACTTAGCCAAAGCTCCGCAACTTTTTGGCCAAAATGCCTGCAGGCAACTAAATGGTTACAACGTTACAATATGATAATCCCCAACCCCTAACCGGCACCCCTAACTGAACTGGCCAAAATGTATTGCTAACAGCCATCATCATCATCAGCATCAACATCATCATCATCATTCGAACTTTAAAAGTGAAACGTAATTCGAATACGCAAATTACTTCCAAAAGCTAACCCCTAACCCCTAAACCCTAAACCCTCTTTCCAAACGAAACTGATTTTACCTCTATCTCACATAATTATTGGTATTAATATTCGATTTCCCCTACTCGATTACAATCCATATATACCAAAATATGTGCTTGCAAATTCAAGCATTCATTTTCATGTTTTTGCTTTTAAATGCAAAAGCTTTGATTTTTTCATTTCCTTTTTTTTTTTTGCAACAGCTGAAAATTAGAATTCTGCTTGTAAATGATTTTCATATCAGGTTTTCAACTTAACTTAGCCTTGTAACAAAAACTTTTTGGCAATGCGACAAACTACTTTTTTTTCGTTTTAATTTAAAATTGAAATTTAAGCATTCCTTTTTCAATGCTTTGAGCATTTTTTATTTCGTACAAATTCTTTCCGAATGAAATAGTTTGCAAAGAATTTTTTTTATAATTTAGCAGCTAAATTACATGAAAGTTTTGCTGCCATTTTCTAAATATTTTCACAGGAATTTTATGAAATGGCAATTTTTAAATTTGATAAGCATATTAATTTTAAATATATTTGTATATAAAATTATATATATACTTATTATATTAAAATTTATTTAAAACAATTTTAAAAACCATTTATTAATTTTCGAACTCTAAGAGATCGAAATAACTTTTATGTTTAGTATTTATTTATTCATATCATTCAATATTTAAAATTTTGAAAATCTCACTTTGAAATCAATCTCTTTACATGAAACTCAATATTAGCCCCTTTGCAAAATGCATATTTAATTACCAAAATTAATTTTGTGTGCGTGTTTCACTAATTAAAAACCTTTTTGGTATTTTGTGGTATTTTTGCAGCTGGTCGGCGGTGAATTCGATATGGAATTGAATTTTGTGATACAGGATGCGCAGAATATTAAACATATGCTGGAGCTGTTGGATCATTGTCCGCCCAATTTGCAGGTAAGCCAGAGCACCAACAATTTTATCCGCAAAGGGGTGTACTTTAAGCGGTTGTAATTGGATGAAGGGTGGGTTTGGGGGGCGTGGGCACGACAACAATAAATACAAATTTTGATGCTATAAAATTCAATAAGAAAAATTTTTTTGTTATGTCGCGCCATCAAAGGCAAATTAACCAGCAAGAGCAGAGTAACTGTGTGTGTGTGTGTGTGTGCTTGGGTGGTGTGTGTGGGCGGCCCCAAATTGTGCGTAATGAAAGCCCAACATGAAATGCCTTTCAACTGTTTTTACTTTTGCCGCGTTGTCATTCGCCTCGTCGGCGACAATCTTTTTTTGATTTGCATATGAATATATATATATATATATGTGTGTTTGTGTGTGTATGTGTGTGTGTGGGCGTGTTAAACAATATTTTACACCTGACGCTGTCGCAGTCGCAATCGCTGTGGCAGGGCGCCATCAAATTATTAGCATGAATGCTGGCAAAGGATGCTGCTCCTGGGAATATCCCTGAGTGTTGTGCGTGTGTGTGTGTGTGTGTAGGTGTGTTTGCGTTGGCAGGAAGTGTGCTTTTCTCTACTGCTACACCCGCCTGCAACAACTGTTGTGCATGTCCCACTCCACCCCTCGTAACCTCCTTGTTCAGCCCTGTTTCCCATGGCTTGCAAAAGTGTGAAAGAGTAGACGCCGGAAGTTGAGTAACCGTGTCAGCAGCCTGCAAGAGCCATTCTACTCACTCCAGCAACCCAACAGTTCCTCCCTTCCCCCATCCCCCCTTCCTACCTATAGAACAGCCCGTAGAGCCGGCAAAATTCGCGCCAATGCCGTCGCTTAATGAGTTTGTTTCAAGTTTGTTTCACAGTTCGGTTTATTCACCTAACAAACAAACTGATAACAGTCGGCGTCAAGTGATGCTCGACTGGCAGATACCCTACCTAGAGTAATTAAGAGCATGCTACACAAAGTAAAATTCAAAAACCAATTTAATGAATATTTTTTGTCGAGCTTTATTAGAAAGGGAAAAGTAGCAAAAATAGAAGGCAGAAAAGTGAAAATATAAATTTAATTTTAAATATATGTTCTGATGTCGTATTTATTTTTAATACACTCAACAAATAGTTGATGCAGTTTTTGGGTAAATTGAATTTAATATTTTCATATTATTTCATATCATAATATTTTCATATTATATTCTCAAGGAATAAAAATAATAACAATGTACCTCTCCGAAAATTGAAAATCTCCCAAAAAGTGCCTAGAAGATAATATTTATAAAAAATTATGTTGAGATATTTAACTTGATTTGCGATGTTTTTCTTTTCAAGCGCAAGACAAACTTTTAGCGATTTTCCAAAAAAAATTTCATAAGAAACCTGTCAAAAAGGCGAAGCTGCAGATAAATTTGGCTACTGTTTAAAATTTGTTGCCTTATTTAAAGAAAGCTAAGAAGCAAGGAGCAGGGAAATAGAAGGAAGTAAGAAAGGGAGTGTCTTCAAAAAAAAATTAAAACAAACTTTTCTTTATTTTTTGTGCGGGGAATGTTGGCGCAAAGGTGTAGGAAGTGTGTGTGTGTGTGTTTGGAGTGTGGGTGTGTTTGCTTGTGTTGCTGGTTCGATGGTGAAGCCACTTACATATGCGAACCATTAAAATGCCACTTGGCGCCTGCTGTTGAGTGGGTGTGTGTGTGTGTGTGTGTAGGTGTGTGTGTTTGCTTGCTTGCGAAACATGAGTTTTTCTTGTTTTATGTCGTGCGACGTCAGCCGCGTTTAACGTCAAATAGTTGCGTCTCGGCTGTGGCTCGACAAATTTATTTAGCTTTTTAAATTAATGAAAATTGTCACTGACAAATGTTGTGCGTGTGTGTGCATGTGTGTGTGTGTGTGTGTGTCTTGTTGGCATATGTAAAACACGCTTCAAATATGCACCGTTCAAGTGGCAAAAAACGTTGCGTGATTTTAGGCGCCAGCTACAAAAGAATTTGCCAGCGCCTGGCTGCCTGCTTAATTTGGCATGCCAAGCAGGTGCCACAGGGATGGAGGGATGGGGAAGGGGAAGGGGAGGGTGAGGCTACGCTGTGGCATGCCCCTTCACGTGGCAAGTGGAAATAAAAAGGAATTTACAGCCATTTTATTGCCTGGGGACAGCAACAGGGAACAGTTAACGGGCCGCAGCCCCCCTCAACAATTTTGCATAGCTACCGCACACACACACACACCAACACACACTAACACACACACGCACACACACACTTTTAGCTGGTGGTATACTTAAATGATTTATGTGTTTACCAGCAGCGTCTCTGGCGTTCGCCACTCAATTGATTCGGCACGTAACCGGGCCAAGTGCAAATAACTGTTTCAGTTACCAGCCTTCCCACCTTTTTGGCCCACTTTGCTTTTGTGGCCATTACATTTTATACGCTTGACAATAAATTTTGTGCGTTGCGTTCGGTTTAAGCCGAGCCAAAAATCAAAACCACGTTTTCCTGACTTTTGCCAACGTTTGGCGCTCCTCGTAACTGGTTAACGTTCCGGTTCAGCTTTAGGTTCCGCTTCTGGCCCGTTAACCGCATATATTGGGGACCGGATCGCTGGCTCCGCCTTCAGCTGCCGTCTCGGCCATGGCCAATAAAATTTTACAGCCTTTGCCAGCGCAGCAATTTGCGCAACTCTTCCCCTCGTTGCACCTAACGTAACCGGTAGGCAACCTTGTAGCTAACCCTTGATGGGCCTGCTTTGAGCCTGGTCAACAGCTTTCACCTTTCGTCAAATTGCCGTTGTGTTTGCTTATTGCGCGCCACCTGGCGGCTGGTGGCTGCCAACTGCCAGCTGCTTTGAATAACATTGTTGAGGCTCCATTCATGCGTGCTCTGCTCTGCATGACTGCCCGCCTGACACGCCCTTACGCCCACACACACACACACACTAACCCAGCTCATCAGCCGTCTGTTTCTTCCTCCTTCCTCCCCTTGTAAGCACATAATCGCCTGTAGTTTTTCTTCCCTTTCTCTCCTTTGCTCTTTCATTATCTTTGATCATTTTTAATTATGATGTATTGTTAACTCAACCATTAAACAGAGATATATATATATATATATATATATATAAATATATCTCAAGACAGCAAACTGTTAACATTTAAAGCTCTCGAATCCGGAGCTACCATATCTTAAATCATTCGTTAATTTGTCAAAACTGAACCGTTTTGATTAAAATTCATATAATTGTTTTGGCATATTTTGTTCATCTAAAAAAATTGTTTTCAAATTTAAGAATTGCAAATTTATATACATTTTTGATTATAGATGTCATGTTTAATGTAAAAATAAGATTAAAAGTTATTTGGAGGAATCAAATTTGTTGTCAAAAATCAGGCCAAAATTGACAAAAAAAATTGACATGTAAAACTCTCGGATGTACAGCTCCCATATTTTAAACACCCATAGCTTTGTCAAAACTGAAACGATTTCTACGTTTAATAGCATTTTTCATGATTTAATTTTTGAACTTTAAATATTTGTAATATTGAAAAAAACATTGTTTGCCTTTTTTTGAAAAAAACAGCATGTACACAGTGAATGAGCTGTCGGTTACACCCGAATTTAAGGCTTTCATTTTTATTTCTAAAATTTTAATCGGCTGCTTTAGCTTCAATCTGTGTACTTAAGTTTAACAGCATCCTGTTAACATCAGCTGCTCGCTTTAACATTTGTGTTAAAACTGAATTATGATTTTAATTATTCCAGCATGTTAGTCTGTTTTCTATATATATTAATGGTTTTTTGCTGATGTGTCACAAACCAGGCAACAAAGTTAAGCTACCCGCTATGTATATACAGATAAGAGCGCGCATTCATATGTGCCAAGCAACGTTACAAAGTGGGTGGCACTGGGAGGTGGGCGTGGAGTGTGTTTGGCATTGACTTTATCTGCTTATCTGCGTTCGAACAGCGACGTCGACGTCGATGTTCGCTGCTGTTTTTGCTGCTGTTGCAAGCTCCAAAGTTACACGGGGAATTAACTTGTGATTATGTTGCCACGGCCTCTAGAGGGGCACAACTGAGGGGTGGTGGGGTGGCTGGTTGAAATGGGGCGCCGCGAGCCGACAGTGGACTAAACAAAACAAACCAAAAAAAACACAAACTTTTGCAGCAGCGGCTTAGCTGCAGCTTAGCGGCGTGTTAAAGCCAAAAAAAAAAGAGGAAGAAGAAAAAAATGCGCGCATGCCAGAGGAATGGTCAGCAATGGGGGTGAATTTAAAGTCCAAAGTGCGGTCTTAATTATCCGCCAGTGTGGCCAGCTGAGCAGCAAAAGGCAACAACAACAAAAACTGGACACAAATCCAAGCGATGAATATCTAGGCATTGCCCAGAGATCTATGAATGGAGGAGGTCCCGGGGGGGATTACAAGCTGTAGAAGTTGAAGAGGAACAACCACAATAACAACAACAACAACAGCAGCAGCAACTAGCAGCAGCCACACAAAGGCGGACGATGTTGCCCAAAGGCAACACATTAAAATTTATTCATGAATTGAATTTATATTCGCTGCAGATATTTTATAAGTTTTCCATTTGCTAGGCCCAGCTGCCACGCCCAGTCAAAGTGACCGCACAACCCTCTCCCCCGCCCCCGGCCCCGCCCCTAGTCAAGCCACGCCCTGACAGTCTTTAATATTCAGTCCTCAGCATGCGCAGTGTTTTATTTGATATTTAAATAGTATCTTAACACCACATATAGGGAATACTTCCATACGGGGCTTGTTAGCGGGGGGAACTTTTCGCATAGATGCCACACACAATTTTTGCATTTCTATTCTGTTGGCAGTTTCTTGTTTTTCTATTTTTTGGTAACCAGCAAATCAATATTTGTCCAATATAATCATTCAATATTTAACTAAGTTTCAATCTTGTACAAGAACCCATGAATACACTTGGCGAAAACAAGCGAGAATTTTACACCTTAATCAGTTACAAGTTTAAGAATATTTAACTTTAAAAATTACTTAATTTAACATTTTTCAAGTTTGAAAATTACTTAATTCAAGAATTTTTCTTATAAGCCAAATACGAATTTCATTAGAGTAAATATTCTCTAAGGTTCATTTGAAAAACTTTACAAATACTTTCAATGATGCGCGCATTATTTACTATAATATAAATAAATAGTTAATTGTTTAGCATTTTTTTTTTTAATACTGAATTTTGCTGAATTTTTTATTTTATTTATTTTTTTTTTAATTCAATTATTTTCTATATTATTTAGTAATAACAAATCTAGTTTACTAATTTTTTAGTTATTTTTATAAATATTTTAATATAAAATAATACTTGGATACAGTAGAGTAGTCTATGAGAATAACTATTATATATTCAAGTGAATGAATTTTTGCTCGATCGCATCAGTTTAAGGTATAAAAAGCTGAGCCAAAATAAACAAAGTTTCACAGTGCAAAGAATTTTCAATTCTTTTTTTTTTGCTTTTTTATGCATTTGAAACTGGCAAAAAGCCAACGGAAAGATACACAAAACGAGCGCCGCACATTAAATATGAATGATTGTCATTCAGAGCCAATCGAACTGAATTCCATGCAAACAGCCGGGTAGAGTTGCCACACACACACAAACAGACAGTCAGACAACAGTGCTCCTAATATTAGCCAATTGTGTTTGTATTTTTTTCATTTTTTTTTTTTTGTATTTGTAAGGCGCTTTTTGATGTCGCCTTGGCCGGCCTTTCATATGGCAACATTCGACGGGGTCACGTAGCAGGCACACTCGCACACACACACACACACACACACTCACAGACGTGTGCAAGTTTGCAAAGCTCTGGCAAACATAGAGCACAACAGACCCCGCCTGCCCCTCGCCCAAGCTACGCGGTTCACAGTGCTTAAAAAAGCCGCCGCAATGTGAAAAGGTCATTTAATTTCTTTTTGATTTGTTTTTGTGCTCTCTCTTCCTTTCATTTTTGTTGTCTTCTTGTCGCGCCATTAAAGTGTAAATGTATTTTTAAGTAGACGCTTAAAAGGCATAAAAAAAAGCCCAAAAAAATACCAGAAGTAACAAAAAAAAAAAGAAAAATAAAATCTAAAAGTAAAATAGAATCAGCCAAAGACCGTAAAGCCAAAAAGCCGCACAAGTTTAAATTTGGTTCCCAGTTCGAGTTAATAGCATTTTAAGTACAACACAACAAATACAAAGCAGAAAGGACACCCAGAATCCTCTCATCCCAGCCAGAATGAAAGGCAAAGATTCGCTCAACAAATGGAATACAATGGAAAAGTCATCAACTCGAAGCTGTTAAATCGAAATTAACTTGAGAGTTGCGAGCTAAATTTCAATTCAATTCCCAATTTTGATTTGTAATTTTAAACTCGTAAGACTGATAAATATATATATTTATATATGGACAATTAAAAGGGCTTTTAGCCGAGAAGCTTAATTAATTCAAAAAAAAAAATACTGTTTTGTATTGTTAAATACCAAAATAAAATAAAAAGTTAGAAAAAAATACTCAAAAACATTTAATCCTTTTGTTATTTTTAAGGTATTGCAATGTAGCTTAAAACTTATTTCTATTAATAATTGTGTGTTAATTTAACTTTGTTTAAAAGTTATTTAAAAGTTATTTCTAAAAGTCAAAATAAACCTTTTGACAAGAATTACAAAAGTTTTTAAAATCTCTTGATTAAAGTTAGATAATTGCTTACTCGAAGTTAAAGCCTAAAACTTTTTAGATCAAAAATAAAAAATTTTATTTGAATATTTTTTGTATTCAAATTTAAGAAAAGTAAAATCAAAAGTAGAACAACTTTTTTTTGTTGTCATTTATTTATTATTTTTATATATTTTTTTTGTTTTTACTATCATCAGACATGAAATATGCATAACAATTCTGCTTTGACGTGAACTGAGAGACGAATACTAAGCCCTAAGGGCAGCGCACACATGAGCGCAGGGGCGTGGCAAAAGTGTGCGTGTGTGTGTTGCTTTTGGGCTTGTGAAAACAGTTTGGAATACTTTTGAGCTGCTTTGCATTTTTGGCTTGTGGGCTTAGCTGTTAAACTCGCAAGTGCGCATATGTGTGACAGATCACCCCACCCCCCGCAAACCTCCTCCTCTAAACTCTAGCAAAGGATTGAATGCTGCCAGGGTCCGTTCCCCCCCACGCACTCTTTGCCTCTCTCTAATGCCCACACATGCGTTTTGTCATTCAATTTGAACGCGTGCGCGGCCTCGAGGCCCTGAAATTTGCGGGCCTGTTGGCATCATCAACTCATCAATATGCAAAAGCAAAAAGAAAAATGTGAAATAAAAAAAATAAAATAAAAATAAAGAAACGAAGCAGGCAACACCAAAGCCACAGGGCTAGACGGTCAGTGGGGGAGTGGGCGTGGGTGTGGGCGTGGGTTTGCGTTTGGGCTTTGCAGGTTTGCGTCTCGGAACAAAAGAGTTGCCCGTTAGTCAGCCGTGCGTCAAAAGCAATGCAAAACTTTTTGTGGCCACCCAAAAACAAAAAAAAAACTCGAAAAAAATTCAACAAAAAATATAATAAAAAGCAAAAAATGAAAGAAAATTATTATGGAAATGTCAACGTGAAACTTTTACACAATATTCAAAGCTACCAGCAGCAGCTACTGTGAGTTCTGTCCCGCCTTCGTCCTCCGTCCTGCCAGCTGACAGTGGACGCATATGTTGCACGCATTTGCTAACTTTTGCCTCGAATTCCAAACACAATTGAATTTCATGTTTGACATGACCCCTTTCCACCCCCCGCACCCAAAAAAAACCCCATCTATTGTTTTGTTCCAGGATGTGTTTTGTGCGTAAAATATTTAACGCTATTTCCATTGGCTTCCAATTTAAAGAAACTGAAACACACACATATGGGCTGAGGCTTGTTCAAGTGATGGGCGTGGCATGCCTTTGGCTTAGCTGCGATTTGGTTTTTGCCAAATATTTGCATATAAATTAATTTAAAGCGCCCACGCGTTTTAAACCGCACGCAAATCGCGTCTCCAAACACAAGTCTGTAAAGTGCGTGTGTGTGTGTGTGTGTGTGTGTGTGTTGTGTCCAAAAGGCTTTTAAATTTTGCCCATTTTAGGGATTACAAAAAACAATTTAAAAAATAAATTAATTAAAAAAAAAATTAATAAAAATGGGTATAAAAAAACATGAAAAACAAAATTGTATCTGATATTTTCAGTTCTCACAAAATTATATCAAAGTATAAAATTTGAACATAGACAAGAAAGGGAAATTATAAAAAAGTAAGTCTTTATTTGCGCACATTCCGCAGCTTTTCACCAAATCAAAAAAGGTTCTTTGAGTTTTCAACTTAAGCTGAGATAAAGAGATCAAATTACTTAGTAGATCATATTGCGCAAAGGCAAGGTAAAGGTGGAACTTTTGAATATGAGTGCACGCCTGAATCAATTCGCATTCAGCTTAAAATCGCATCAATCTCTAGCGGCGCCTTTCTACTTATTTGCACAAGGTGTACGTGTGTGTGTGTGTGTGGGTGTGTTCTTAACTCTGGCAACCCTTTTCCTCAATGGACTCTCCAAAAAGGTGGCTGGGAACCAGCTCGGAACCACTCAACTGTTGACTTTTGTGACACCTTTTTATAATTCAATTTAAGGCACGAAGTTGGCATCAAAAGGTTGCTGATGCGACTCGACGATTCGCTTCGTTGGGTGGCAACTCTTTTTCTTTTTACACTCTTTTTTTCATTTTATTTTATTTTATTTTAAACTTTTTTTTGGCTGCTAGTCTCACGCGACTTCAGCGAATCGCGCTGGTTTTCTGTTTCCACAAATCGCGCACGATTTCTGACGCCTTTACAGGCGACTGAGCCTAGAAACGTGCCCGACCAGGTGCTCAGGCACAGGCACAGGCACTCGACAGCCAAGGGTTAAATCCCATTGCACGAAAATAAAAATATAATAAAAAAACAAAAACCTGATCGCCATGCTAAAGTTGTGGTTAGCCCATGAATACTATATGAGCAGGGATTTGAGTAAAAGTCAGAGTATTTGTAGTAAGAATAAATGAGCATAAATATTAAAATAATAATTATAATATACGAGTGTTTTATTATATATGTTTTTATATATAACTATAAATAGAATACCTCAATTTGAGACTTCAAAAAGGCACAGAAGAATTTCAATATTTTTAAAAGCAGACTTTTTTTGCTTTTAACACGCTTCACAACAACAAACATTGAGAAAAACCGCAAAAAAAAATTGTGAAAAGGGCAACCCTATTATACCAAATAATTAAACTTGAACTTTCCTTTTTTTGGCTTTACCCCAAAAATTATAAACAATGCTTGTCTTTATATAAATGTGGCAACCCTTGTGCAGTGCGGCTGAAATTAATTAAATAAATTAAAATTTAGCTAGAAATAAATTGAATTAAAACCTTTTTGACAGTGCTGCGTAATTAACTTGATGGCGTCAAGTGGACCCCATTTGTTGTTGTTTTTTGTTGTAGCTTAGCTAAAGGTCAGCATCGGTCGGTCGCAAGTGATTGCCCTTTGTCACTTGCTACTTGCCACTTGCTATTTGCCACTTGCTACTTGCCACTTGAGTGAGTGACTGACAGCGGCAGCTGCCACAGAACGTTGACTGAAATGAGAACTGTCAGTGCCACTAAAGTGCAATGAGCAACAACAACAACAACACACAAAACTCTAATCTGTTAGCCAGGACACAAATGTGGCAGCAAACAAATTCAAACTCTTTTTATTTATATTTATTTAAAAATAAACCCCATTTGGGCTCGAACCTAAACACAAAATACTGATCAAACAATAAAAGTCAGATCAAATTATCATTATTATTTTCACTTCTTATAAATATTCCACTATGCCCAACATATATGACATTAAATACAAGACTTGATCAATATGTTTTGATTTTTGCGCATTACAATATTAATTTGAATTTGTTGAATATGTTATTTTCATCGCAGAAATTAAACGAATTTTATCCTGTTTTCTTTACCAAAAATTCTTAAAAATCAGAATTTCCAAATACTTTTTTTTTAGTTTTTTGTTATTGCAAACAACTGAGATTGAAACAAATTACGTTTGTATATGGAAATCTCTTGCAGTTGAGTTGAAAATCTAGTTGCATTTGATTTGCACCCCAAACATGGCCGATTAAGTTGCTTTGATGCAATTCGATGCTGACAAATTGAGTGCAATATGAACTCAATTGTTAAATTGATGAATTGCATTCAAGTATTGTCTCAATTGATTGATTGCCCGGCACTGTTTCAATTCCAGCGTTTCGCAACGGCTCAATGCACACGCAAATTGACAAATTTGTCGCCTGTCACAGCTTAGATGCTGCTGCATCAATGTGGAATGGCCTGCGTCCTGATGGCTGCATATCCTGGCCAACGCATTTGCCTCAGCACTTTGTGTCAATGTTATGCACATCAGCAACGCCAATGACATTCACCATCACTTTGAGGCAGGAAGGGGCGGGGCGGGGCAAAATTGGAGCGTTGTTGGTGTCACTGCCAGAAACGGAGGCCACGCTACTTAACCCGCAAACTGCTGACGCTGCTGCCACTTTTTATATAGAAGCTAGAAGAGTCTCTGTGTATGTGTGTGTGTGTGTGCGTATCCTGGCGTCTGCTGCTGCTTGTTTGCATTGCAACGGCAGCTGTTGTCAATAATAAATTTCCGTTAGAGCTGCAGCAGATTTGCAGGCAAAAAAGCAGTTGGCAGCACGACGAGGGGAGTTGCAAAGGTGCTGTGGAGAGGGGGAGGGGTGAAATCAAGTTAGAAGCAAAGACAGAGAGACGAGAACGGAGACAGAAACGGACGGACGTGCGGACGTACGGACGTACAGCCAGGCAAATGGCGCAAAGGAAGGAAGGAAACGCATAAGCGCATTGCACGGCATGCCAAAGATGCAAGGCAAGACAGAACAAAAAGAGAGGGAGAGAGAAAGAGAGAGAGAGATAGTGTGTGAGAGAGAAAGAAAGAGAGCAGCACGAAGGCTCAAAGACGTTGGCTGGCTGCAGCACGACAATGGCAGCAGCACGACAAGAAAAAATAAAAAAGAAAAAAAAAAAAATAGATGACATCAAACTGGAGCCGAGCGGGTGTTGAAATTGAATAGGGGGCAACTCTGGCAATGCTGGCATGCAACAACAAAAATAAAAAATAAAATAATAATAAAAAAAAAATAAAATAAAATGGGAAAACGTAAGAAAATAAAGGCAACCGATGCCTGTTGTTGTTTCTGGTTCTTCGTCTTCGTCTTGGCCAATGCCTGGTATTAAGTATACGCGTTCGCCCAGGCAAAGCGGCGACATCGCCTCGAAGACTTTGAAATGCAGTGGGAACTGGGTGGGGGAATGCGGGCATCGGCTGGTTGATAAATTTATTGAAATTCTATTGAAACGAAACGATTTGACTGCGCCAAGCCGTAAAAGGGATAAAATGGGGAAAGTGGGCAACTAGAAGTTGGCGGCAAACAAATCGCTGATAAAGTGGAAAATAAGTGCAAAACAAGGAGCGGCAAAAAATAATGCAAGAAAACACACACACACACACACAGACACACAAGCAGCAAATGCGTTAAATATAAATTACGAGCTGCACAAAAGAAATCAATGCTTAGAAAGCAAATAGCCGACTTGATGCTGTCCTGTAAAATTGTACTAAATAAAAATTAGATGTAAGCGGTAATTTAATTTAATTTGATCTGTGCAATTGAATATTATTGCTTCAGATTTTTAAGCACAAATGGGAGACAGTTTTTAATATCTGTAAAACAAAAATAATGGTAAACATTAGCTTAATAATAATAATACATGATATTTACAAACTGCAATTTCTCTAAAGCATTTGCAAAATGTAATTTAATGAAAAAAATAAGCTTGCAATAAAATTGAGCTAAACTTACAGAAAAATAGCATAAAAATGCGAAACTGTGGCAATTAAAAACTTTTGCCATAGTTTGGGGTCTAAATAGGAATGTTTGGGGCACGAAAAATATCATGGGAAAAAGAAATACCGATACTGTTTTGCTTTGACTTTAAGCCGGACGATGCTTAATTTAACCTTAGCAAAAACAACAACAACAACAACAACAGGCCAGTTGCCGCTTCAGTGCGTTTTAGCTGCTTTTTACTCGCATTAGCCTCGCTGTATCTCATTCTCCATCTTGAAAAGAAATAAAGAGAGAGAGCGAGAAAGGCGAGTGAAAAAAATAGGCCAAAATTTAATTTGTGCTCAGTGGCAACAGTTCTTCTCCTGCTTCTTCTTATTGTTGTTGTTGTTGTTGTTGTTATTGTTGCTGTTGTGCCATGCAGAAATTGCTACCCAATTACGTAATAAAATCTGACTGAAGTTTCTCTCTTATTATTTAATTTCTGTCTGCGCTTCCCCTCCTTGAATTTTGTTTTTTTTTTCTATTTTTTTTTTATGCGTTACCAACTTTTTTTTGTGGGGTAGTTGTGCGTTGGGCTGGTGAGGATTAGGAGAGATTCTGTTGGGGGGGTTGGGAGGCTGACAAACGTTGCCCGCTTGGCGCTTATTAAGAAATAATGCTGTAAAAACAAAACGCAATGGCGTCAAATCAACTTTGTATTTTGCTATGAGCGACATTTGAAGATAAAACACAAAATATGCATAGACAACTAATCAATACAACTTGGCAATACCCTGTAATTAAATGCTGACCATTAAAATTATAAAGAAAATAATAAATACTAAGAGTTATTTAAAAGAAAATTTAATGACAAATTAAATGCAATTGAAGCTGGAATGAAAAATCGAAAAAATGTTTATTATGTGTACATAATTTATATAGAATTTATCTATGATAATTTTGCTAGAACATGAAGAAAAAATTACGATTAAATTAATTTAAAAGACAGAAAAGTATAGCTATAATAGCTATATTTTAAAATCAAATAATTAATTTAAATTAAAATGAAAGAGACATATTTCAAAAGAAAAAACCAAAAAATGAAGTCGTACATTTTAAGAAGGGAATAATCTTTTGAGACAGCATTAAGATTGATGCCAGAATACCCGCATTGATCCCATTATATTTGCAGGGTATAGGGCATAACTACAGAACGTGAAGCGAAAGCAGCTAAATAAATGGGGGCATTCCGCTGGGCGCAAGAAGTGCCCCAGGGCAGCCTACTAGAGAGCTGCTCAGATTCACTTTTCCTGTGTGTGTGTGTGCGGGTGTCTTTTGAGTTCTCGTTTTGGTGCGCCTGGACTGATCAAATTACTTAAAGCGCCGTATTTCCACCTACAAAAAAAAACAACAAAAAATAAAATATTTATGTACTAATATATATAGGATTTGTTATGTGCATATACAGGGTATATGCTTATGTAAATGCGTATTTGTACAGTCAAATGCCGCTTTGGTGCGACAGCTGTAAAGCGGCAAATTCCTAGTCACGGGACCCCAGTGAAGTCGCCCAGGTGGTCGAAGGGGGAGGAGGGGGCTGCGCCCAAGGGTGTTCACTGAGTGAATTTTTGTTGGCAATTTATGAATCGACGAATTAAATTATGCGTGCAGTACATTAAAAAAACAACAACAACAACAACAGCAGCGAAAAAGGGAGGCATTTTAGATAAGAAGCGGACAACGGAGCTGAGAACAAGGACAGGAATAAGACGGGGCCGAGGACGGAAGAAATGATGCGTAAAACGAGCTAAGCAACAGATAACGATGAAGGCGAACAGAATGAAAAAACACGAGCAACAATAGTGAAAGAAAAACACGCAGATTTTCACACAAATCCGTTGTACAAGTTAACTAGACAGAAAGTTGACCAGCGTTCGTAAAGAAAAAATCGAAGAAACTGAAATACTTTAAAATGAAGAAATTAACAAATTAATTATCAATTATAAAAGTTGTCATCACAATCTATGGTAAAGAAAGAAAAACACACAAAAAAATCCTGCTAAGATTTCAAGCATTTTTGCCCTTTATTAAATATTACGCATACGCAGCATAAGCTTTCAAGTAGTGGAGTACTCGGGTATTCAGTATTCAACAGACTCATTATAAACACTCAAAACGTTTACATTTTCATTGTCTGGCAATTGTCGGAGGAAAAAAAAACAAAAAAAGAAAAATAAATAAAATAAAATATAAAAAAATAAACCAAACGAAAATTATACGAATTTTGTGTTTATGCAATGGCCAAACCAATGTGCAATCACTTGTGTGCGAATGTGTGTGTGTGCGAATGTGTGTGTATTTGTGTGTGCCAGGCAATAATCATAAAATCCGCCAAAACGTTTTTCTTTCCTGCCAAATGTGGTTGCCGCACAAATATTGCGGCAATAATACATTCCCAGCCAAGGCACTTGCCACAGTCGCTCTTCCTCTTCCCCTCTACATCCCCCGTGCCAGCGCACTCTTCGCATTTGAAACTCAAACAGTGAATCAGTTGCTGATTGCCGCTGCTGCCGGTTGATGTTGCCGCTGCGGCTCAAAAGTTGCTGCTGCCAGCAGCAACAGCAGCAGCTCCTTGCTTTCAGCTTGCGATTATTTTGCCATTATTTTCCATTATTTTACTTTATTTCAACGACTGTTTACATTAGGCACACACACACACAGTTCTGATGCTGCAGCAAAAAGTGCTGCATACTTCTAAGCGCTTTTCTCTATATACCTACTTATATATATATGCGATTGAGTGTGTCTGTGTGTGTGTGTGTGTGCCACTTCACTTTGCTTATTGAACTGGGCAGGCAGTGGGGAACAACAACAACAACAACGTTCAACTTCGATTCTTTGATTTCGTAATACATTTGCCTTTGGGCTTCAATTTCTTTTTTGCACCCTTTTTTGCTCCTCGGGGCACAACCAAACATACTCATACAAACTTTTGTACATGTAAGATTTTGATTTGCCACAATCCCTCTCACTCTCTCCCTCTCTCTCACTCTCTTTTGCAGGCCGAGATCTGGAGCGTGTTTATTGCGATTCTGCGGAAGAGCGTTCGCAATCTTCAGGCCTGCACAGATGTCGGACTTATCGAGCATGTCCTGGTGCGTCTGCAGCGCTCCGAAACAGTTGTGGCAGGTAAGTAAAATACACAAACTAACACATATCCACACCTACACACACACACACACGCACACACACATCTCACATAGAGCTTAAACTAAAGTTGAGCTCATGTCAAATTTAAATGAAAAGCAAAGTTTGGGAATTTAAATAAATAAATAAACGAAATAAATTAAACGCTTGACCATCTTAGCTAAAACTTTCAATGACAGACTGCCTTACTGACGGAATGACGCACTGACTTATTGACAGAGCAGACTTGGCCGACCACCGAAAATTGGATAAAAACTTTTAAATATACCATTACAATTTTTCAGCTCAATTTAAAATTCAAGCGCCCAACAATGATGAAAACTAACCCTAAGCGTAGCTCAATACAAATTTAAAAGAAATAAAAAAACTCGTAGTTTCCGCAAGTTTTTGAATTTTATATAAAGTTTTCTATTATAGTTTTCCAAGCTCATTAAAATTCAGTTAGAGAGGTACTCAAAAAAATGACACAGAACTTTTCTATTTTAATAAATTTGAGCAAAAATTGTGTCGTTAAAAAAATCAAAATATTGAGGTGCAGATGTTAACAGGAAATATGAAAAATATAAAAATATAAAAATCGATAAATATCGATATTCATCTGTTAAATTCTTCGAAAATAAAATGGACGGAACGTAATTTAAGAGATGCGAATATTTTCTGATATATCATATTAAATAACGAAGCATTTCACATACATCGAATTAAATATCATATAGTTTTTTACTTAAATTTCGCATATCGGTATCGATATAATATTGATAATTCTGTATCGATACGCTAGAAGCCTGAAAGCAAGCCAAAATAAATAATGTGAAAAGATAAAAATAAAAATGAAAACACTTCCAAACAGATAAAGTGAACATGGATGACAAGTGGCAAACTTGAAATGCGCATAGGCGGAAAAATTGAGATATGTGTATGAAAATAATAATAATAATAATTTAGGTAATCGCCTAAAAGTGACACAGCAGGTGAAACCAAAGAAAATGCCAGAAAATGGAAAAAGCCGAAAAGGCTGGTCAGCTTTTTACTTTATAAAATTCGACTGCGGCCATGAATCAGCTGGACTACTCAAATGTGTGTGAAAAAAGAAGAAGATTTGAAGCAACGTCGCGTCTCGTGGCGTCGACTGGGCCGCCGAATTGCTTTTCGATTAATTTCACGCTTGTCAGCGGCCGTGATACGCCCAGTGCTCCTGCCGCTGCTGCTGCTGCTTTCGGCCCTTGGCCACGCCCACAACGCCCACATATATGCTAAGCATTCGTTTCACATATTGCCTCCAGCCCCATGGCCCTCGCTTCCCGTCCCCCGCCAAACAAAACGTAACAACAACAGCAACAAACAGCGCAGTAAATTTTCTGTTCATTAGTGAACAGTCGACTGACACTTCTATCCCCCCCCCCCCACCCTTTCCACACCCCCCTCTACGCCCCTGGCAATGCTAGCAGCGTGTTCGTGCCTTTGGCTTTGATTTTGATTTTATTAAGTCAATGACACATCTGCGGTCTGGCAACCCTCTGGCAACGTTGCCCATTCCAATTTGGCCTTACCCCTAACCAGACTTTCAGCATTCGCCTCCTCGCCCCGCCCCCCGCTTCTCCCCCCTCTCCGACTGGCATTTAACGAACTGTAACTGCTGTCAATTTGCAGTCGCTGACTTTTGAGCCGCGCCGCTCTAGCCATAATTTCATGTGTGTGTGCGTGTGTGTGTGTGTGTGTGTGTGTGTGTGTGTGTGTGTGTGTGTGTGTGTGTGTGTGTGTGTGTGTGTGTGTGTGTGTGTGTGTGTGT
>SCDY01000891.1:0-71652 GCA_004143825.1 Drosophila micromelanica | reverse complement strand
TATGTGTAAACGAGCTGAAATGTTTATAGAACCAGATCGCAGGGTTCAGGGTATCTCCTAGTCGGGCGGCCCCGACTAGAGCCTTCTCACTTGTTTATCTATGTTATAAAATAGAATATTCTGTGTCGTCGCTAGATTGTTAACTCCTGTAGAGGTTTTTTTTTAAAATGTATTAATAAATAAATAAAATATGAAATTCATCAATATTAGGAAATTCGATTTCACTTCAGAATAGAAAAGGTTTTTATACAGCTCGTTTTTAGATTCGGATAGGTGCCTTTGTCTGATTATAGGGTAACTCTTAGTCGACTTTATCCGACTTACCGTGCATGAGTGATGACAGCTGCCTTGGGCAGTCCCGTGGTGCCCGACGTGTAGATGTAGACCAGCTTATCCTGGTGATCGGCTCGTGTGGCGCCCGCAGCGACCTTATCCCTGGGCGCCGATTCCAGGAGTGCGTTCAGCTGTTGCGCCAGGCCCTGCGTGAGGCCGTCCGTGTTGTCCGGCGCACTTGGGTCGTCGTTGAACTGATAGAGCGCCACATGGGCGGGCAGATCCTTGGCGATGTCCATCACCGCCGATCTGTAGCCGATGCCGTAGATGAGCGCGGTGCAGTTGCCCACGTTGATGCTGTGCTGCAGCGAGGCCCCGCGCAGGTTCGTGTTGATCAGCGGCGTGATGACGCCGATCTTGGACAGGCCCAGCCAGGTGGCCACGAACTCGGCGCGATTCTCGAGCAGCAGCCCCACCACATCGCCCTTCTTATAGCCGTGACTGTGGAAGACGTTCGCCACGCGATTCGCGTGCTCGTTCAGCTGCCGGAACGTCCACCTTTGGGACTCGCTGACTACGGCCAGCTTATCCGGATGTTGGGCCACCTGCATCTCGAAGATGTCGCCCACATTCAGATTTTTGCGCTCCTGACGCTTTATAAACAACAGCACGCGAATATAGGCGATGAGAGCGCTGTAAAAGGAACAGGAACAGGAAGAGTTATCAAGTTAGAACGTTGCAGTCAAGAACGAGGTGAGAGAGTGAGAAAGAGAGAGAGAGAATGATAGAGAAAGATAGAGTGATAAAGAGAGAGAGTGAGAGCGAGAGAGAGAGAGTAAAAAGAGAGAGAGTAAAATGAGAGAGAGAGAGGGTAAAAGGGAGAGTAAAAATAGTGAGAGAGTGCAATAACACACAAAGATTACTGAAAACACAAAATGTCTGCAGTCATTATTTGAATTCATGAGAATCGCATAGAGGGGTCCACATTGCTTTGCTGGACAATTAACATAATATGTGTGTATAACTCATGTATAACTTTTCTCAACCGCTTTTAAAATTCTACAGGGCTTTAAACTAAAAACTATTCGTCACTGTAATTGAATTATTTAGCAAAGTTTTGATATTTGTTAAAAATTGAATTTAAATTGGGAGGAATCTGCTGTAAACATCGACTTTTTGCCATCACTAAGCTTTACACTTAATGGAGCAAGTGCGTCCACTTGTGCTTACATGGTGTCCCGAGGACCCGTCACGGCTGCTATGTAGAACCAGCGCCAGCCCGGCTTCACCAGCAGCAGCAGCAGCAAGCTGCCGTAGAGCGCCGCTAATCCGTACCAGGTGCCCTCGTAATACCAGAGCAGGGCGGTGCCTGCAGCTAGAACTGGGGTTAAGAGTCCCAGGAGCAACCAGCCGCAACAGTTGCTTTTTCTATTGGCATCCGCTTTGCCATTTCCTATGCTGATTTGCACATCTGTTGGTGCAGGCTGAAATAAAATTGAATAAGTTTTTATTAATTTAATTTGTTATTGTATGTTATATTATAATTATAATTATCGTTAATTTTAATAAGTAAAAAATATATATATTAAACAACACTAATGTTACAGTAAATATATTTAAATACAGCTTCATACAGTATACAAATAAAGAATATATAAATAACTTATTCCTGATCTTTGCTATGAATTTGCACAGGTTAATTAAAGGTAATTAAGGAAAAGCAAAGTTATTACGGGTACTTATTCAAAGTGCTCATCTCTGACCCATCCCACAATATAAATAAATGAGTTTTTTTTAGCAACTTATTTATTATTATTTAAATTTTGCGCACAAAATTCTCGTTTGGCGACAAAGAAAAAAATTCAAAGTAAATAATTAAAAATCAATTTTTGTATGTATTTTTTTAAAATTATATTTCAGGTTTAACAGAAAAGTAAAATTATGTTTGCAAATTGAAATTTGTAGAGTGTTATTTAAAGTTGAAAAATGGGAGCAAATTTTCTCGTTGTTTTTCATAGGATAATTAAATGTTATTGTGTATTTATAATACGACTTGTTGTCGTCTTAGTCCATTTATATTTGTTATTTTTAAACCGTTTAAGGTCAAGATAATCAAGTTTTTATAACCACTTGAATGAGATCACAATATTTGCACACAAATTTAGTATTACTCAGCCTGATAATTGAGTAAACTTTAAAGAATAATAATACGTTTCTTTTGTTCGAGGTAAAGATTTAAATGGAATTTGAATTATTAACCAAGTAGTTGGTCATTTATTTATTGTATATGCCAACTTTAACTTTTGAATGCGAATTTCAAATCAACTTTTAAAGCGTTTCGAGTCCTCGTCAAACTCGTGGTTTGTCTTTTATCTTTTCGCATTTGCTGCTAATTGCCAGTTGTTTAATTTGCACATCAAATCTAACTAATTTGCGGTGTTATTCAATCACTTAACGCTTTATTTGCACAAATGGTTATAGGTAAATGTAAAAATGACTTGAGACTAATTATCAAATCTGTGTCCGATGCGATTCGAGATCTCTTTGAAGTGCAACATCGCATTGTGCTGGGCATCGGCCGCCAGCTTATTGGACAGACGGATCAGGGCGCAAATGGTCAGCGCCGCCGTCAGGCCCAAGAAATAGAACAGTATCTGAATTGGAGATCAGTTCCATAAGCTGGCTACAGGCACGTAAATTGTTGGCTATAATTTACCTTGTGCCAAATATTGATGCGTATGCCGTTATGCGACGCGCCTGTATCCTCGACTAAAACCACATTGTCGGTGCTCTCCATCATCGTTCCCAAATATTTGCCCAACTTTAAGACACTCTCAGATGCTTCTTCTTCTAGCTTTACAGTCTATATTTTGAATTCTTTATTTTTCTGATTTTGAAGTCTAGGCTAATGAGAAAGTTGGGCAATTTTTATAAAAACTTTCGTATGTTTATCAAATATTTTGGTTTTCTGCATAAAAATCCTTGATATTTTTTTTACAATTATTTTCTATAATATTGATAAATTTGTCAAAAAATAATAGACATATGAATATTTTATTATTATTATTTTTTTTTTTTTAATTATAAATATATTTTAAATCGATGGTATAAAGATCATCTTATATTAAATTATTTTTCGCTTATGAATAAACATTTTTCGGTAGTTAAGAAACTTCCACCTTGTTTAAATTTTAACAACTCATGTACTTGATTTTAATAAAAAATGCATTGTCTTCATTTCCGTATACTACTATAAAAATAATTTAAGCCTAATATATGTATACACATGTTTTTATGCGAATATGCGTTAAAAGAGAGATAATGTTGACGATTTATTTGTTCCTTATTAGATCATCTTGTACTTAAGTGCTCATTATGTATTCCCCTTAAATTTAGCTTTAAGTCGAAAACAATGAAATATTTAATCTTCTAATGGTTATCTTGAACACACTTAAAAAACACCAGCTATATAAAAAGCCTACTGTTTGGCTATAAAAAGCTGCACTGTTTGGTAAGCAAACTGAATGCAAATGGATACTCTAAAGACTTAAAGTATGCCGTTCAACACTCGAAAAACTTTCAACCGAAGCCAACGTAAGATATGCGTTATAAAAGCTAAAATAAAATAAATATATCCATTCTGTCAACAAGTTTACTGTTGACCTACGCCATGGACTTGACTTTCAAACCCAGTCAACCATTAAAATAAACGACATCAAAATTTAGATGCGACTCAATCGCTGGGCGAACTACATGAAACTTGTTTCAGAAACTCAAATCTCGGGCGACGTACTATGATCGATGTTTATACTTTATACATATGTCTATATATGTCTATGGCGGCTGCATGTGTAAATTCTGCAGCATAAGAAGACAGCCAAAACAAAACAGAAATCAAAACAATTAACAAAATACAAGATGTGTATGGGTTAGTCGTTGAGATACCCTATAAATGGGCTTCCATTTACAAATTAGTTAATGAGAATATATATATATGTATATATTAAAATGTATGTACTATATCTCAATAATATATACATGAAATAAAAAACAATTTGGTTGTTCTGTTTCAGGTTCGAGCCTTGGTCCCAATTTTTTATTTTATTCATATACTTATATAGGAAAATGATTCTGATTCTTCCTTTTTGATGTTGTTTATTTTTAGATTAAATGAAAATCGTTTCTGCTAAAATTTTAAAGAACATTGATTGTTTTGGTTTTAGTTCGTCAGAATTGTTGAGCAACTGGTTCGGTTTTAAATTTAGGAAAACAGATTTTCATTGTCTTATAATATACATATACCTATCATCCTATAAAAATTTTTTTCGCACTTTCCGTTTATCGAATTATATATCTTTTGGCTTATAAATGAAATTATTTTTTATATAGCTGTTTATTTAAAAAATGGACTATTTCATTTTTTTTCAACTTAAAGCTAAATCAAAATTTAACTCATATTCGCATAAAAATATGTTTATATACATATTTAAATATTTTATTTAATTACAATAATCACTCTGAGTTGATTTTAATCGATTAATTAAAGTGGGTCAGGGAAGTCACCTAGTGCCTGTTACATACAATAGCTAAATTTAAAAAATCTCGTCTCTCGATTTCTTCTACATGCAGGGTATTTAAAGCATCCGAGTGAAAACTGGTTTAGTATACTAAAGTAAGTTTTTTGTTTTTGTCTTTTGTAGCGCCAAGTAAGGTTGGCTGCTTCCAGATCGAGCACAAAAGCCAAAAAATGTTAACAATAAGTATACGACCATCAATAGCTTACCTGTGTGGAGTTCAAGGCTGTCGAACCGTGGCCAGGGGCAACAGCATCGTTCATTTTGTGATTTGTGCGGCTGGGATAACAGTCGGTTAACAGAGCGGCTAACAGTTGTAATTAACAGCAGCTACCTGCGGGTAATTAAGTTGACAGTTGTTAGTTGTTGTTGTTTTTTTTCCCTTTTCTTTCTGTTTTGCTTTTATTATGTTTATTTGTTACTTTCAAAATGAAATTGCGGGTAATTAGGCGCGAGCGAGATGCGAATTGCAATTGTGGCTGACTGACACGAAGAAAAATTGCCTTTTTTTTCTGTATTGTGGTTTTTGGCGTTGACTGAAACTGGAGGCTGCGATTGGAGCTTTTTATGTATGCTTTTTTCGTGTGTGGCTCAAGGTGAGTGTTATTTTTGGGATCTGGGCTTGGCGCTCGTCATTGTTGCCGTGTGGTTTACGTGTGTCGGTAATTGTTCAAAGCTGCTCTTTTTACATAAACGGATGCAATTTTTGGCGGCTCATTAAATGGTTTATGCCGGCAACTCGTTTACGATCTTTTGGCATCACAACTCGACTCTAAACTGTTTTAATGGATTTGTTTTTAAATGTTTTTAAACACCTAGGAAAGACCTTTTAGTTTAAATTGGTGTGCTCAAGATGCGATTATGAGAGCAATGTAATGTGAAAATATATATAAGCAAAGTAGGCTAAAAACGCCAAGCCTTCTCTTTTGTTTACATTTTTTTAATTAACTTGAATTGTTTCTTGTTTATCTCTTTCTAAAATGTTTTAAAATTTGAAAGCTAATAAATAAATAAATATACTTAATACTTAAATACTTAAAAGCATGTCACCTACTCAATAATTTCAAAACAAATTTATAAGTCAAAAATAATTATTTAAAAACAATTAATTTTTCTAAGTAATTAACATATTTTATAAACAAAATATTTTTTTTAACATTTATTTGTTAAGTGATTTTTTTTAGCTGCATAAACAACAAATATCTCGATACTGCTGTGCATAAACTTATAAAACAACTGGCGCTTTTTGCCTGTTGTGGACTTAAGAGTTTGTTGAATTATGCGGCTGTTTGTTATATTTGCACATGCCAACAACATTCAGTTGATGCTATTGTTTCCTTGTTGCAGTTGCCATCATAATTATGATGCACACGTCCCACTCGCAGCAGCATTAACAACAGCCACAACTGCCACAACAATCGCTGCAACCTTGTTGATAATGATGATGAAGCATCTTCACTTTCACTGAGTTTTTGTTTTTTTTGCCTTGTTTCACTTTTGCACCTTAACTGTGGCACAGCCCCACAAAGTTGGCCAGATCTCCAAAAAGGGAACTCAAAAGTTCAAATATATTTCAAACTAGGATTTTGTTTTTTAACACACTGAGAACTTTTGTTGCACATTCGATTTCCGTTGTGTTGTTTTTGCTGTTGGCGCCCAATTTAATTTAGCATCTTTTGTATTCGTTTACCGGTCGCGTCTTTAGGCCAGCAGCTCAGCTCGTCAACTGCGCCCAAAAGCCGAAAGCCAAAGCTAAAGCTGATGGCTTGGAAACACAAGCGGCTGCTGCTTCCGTCGCTGCTAGCGACTATGTCGACGTCGACGTCGACGTCAGCGTTGCCAACAGGTTGATGCGATGTTAACTCGGCCACACAGCTGCACCAGTGTGTGTGTGTGTGTTTCTATTTCTGTCTGTCTGTCTGTCGGTGCGTTTGCATTGTTGTAGCAAGTATCTCAGATACATTTTGATTGCTTGCTTTGATTGAAGTTTTTGCTCTTTACCTGCATATTTTCATATTGTTGCACGCACGTGCAAATTGCTGACTGCATCTATACCCTGTAATCAGTGGGTAATTCAAGCATGCGGTTAGTTATATAATCCATGCGCTTGGCGCGCTGCCAGAATCCCGTTTTAGCTTCAATTTAATTTTGAATATTCAAGTTTTGTTCTGGTGGAAAAAACTATAAACAGAAAAGAAACCTGTTTTTATTATTTATTGGAATCATGCGGAAATACAATTAAGTGCTGCTCCAAATATAAAAAAATATGAAAAAATAATAATGTTAATTAAAAAAATAAATGAATGAAATTCGATAAAGAATATATTCTATTTTGATATAATATATTTTAATTTTTACATTTTATTTAAATATTTTTACAAATTCTATAAAGAATCAATTTTATTTTAATTTCTTTTCAGTTTTTTACATATTTTTGGTGATATTTATATAAAAATCAGTTTAAGCATTAATTCATTGAAAAATATGTTTACTTGAATTTTTATTTTTTTTTTCTAATTTTTTAAATTTTACTTTAGGTACATGTTCAAATATTTTTTTTCGATGATCTTAAAATTTTTGTTGGCACCTAACCTTTTAACAAAATTAAAGTTTTATTAAAAATATTTTTTATTATTCCTCAAAACTTCAAAAATAAATATTTTTTAGAGTATTCCTTAGTATGGCTTTTTTTACATTCTGACAGATCGTTTTTTTTTTTTAATGTGATTGCAGGGCAATTGCCGTTAACATTTCAGCAAGGGGCGTAAGAACGCACATCGACAATGTCGCCATTCAGCAAGAGAGCAAGAGGAAGAGCGAGGGAGAGAGAAATTTCTATTAGAAATTCTGCACACATCGTGTGGAGGGATAGAGGGCTGGGCGGGGCAGGGGCAGGGGCGAGCCCATTGCATTTAATTCGAAACACGTGTTTTGCTCTGCACTCTTTGGCATATTTTTCTGTTGTTGTTGTTCTTTTGATTCTCGCTCTCTTATACGAGCAATTCATGCGTTGCTTTGTCGCTGCTCCCCCCATAGTTAGGAGGAGGGTGGCCCCGCCTCCACTCCCCTTCCCAGTCTGCGTGCAGACAAATGCAGCAAAGCTTAACATTTATATATGTGTGCAACGATGTAAATATATAGATACTTCCATATACTATAGACTTGCATGACTTGGCTAAATTGTCTCGAGTGCAGAGCACAAACTGAACTGTAAGCACTTATGAAGATTTTCGAATGGGGTTAATTGTTATTGCAAAACAATTTTTGGTATTCAAATAGAAATATATGAACGTAACAAAAAAGTAACATTTCGCTTTTAATTTTTTTTAATAATTAAAAAATGTTTCCATAAAACAACATTTCGCTTATTCCTTTTTAAATCCGTAATTTTGATTTACTTGTCGATAAAATGTAAATAATTTTTGAGAGTATTTAAAGTATCAGGAGTATATGTTAATTAATTGGTACATTATTCTTATTAAATAAATTACGGCAGCAAAATAATCACAAACAATTAAAAGCTACATTTTGCAATTTTTTAATTCGACATCAACAAGTTAGATAGAAAACTTATAAATATAAAGATTGTTTTGTTCTTGATTCAGATAAAATGTAAACTATATATACTCTCGTACGTTCTACTTTTTAATCTGTTTTAAATTTTAAACTGGTATTGTGTTATTCGTAAGACCTAATCATTTGTACAACTGTATTTCATATGTGCTTGTTATAAACAGATTTAAAATACTTCTGATAAAAATGTGACTGGGAATAATTTTTATGGGTTTTTTAACTCTGTTGTATTTTATCGCGTAATTTTACAAGCAAGTTTTTAAACTTTCATTAACTGCTTTCAGTTGCAACAATGTAAAGCTAATTAAAAAAAGGCTAAAATTAAAAACAAGTGTTTGTCATTTGTGTGCAAATTTAGGCATATTGATATAAGATTAAATATATATAGAATAATATTAGTAGACTAAAAAATTGATAGGTTTATTCAATATTCGCACGTAAAGATGCATATAAATATATTTATTTATGGGTCTAAATATACAGACCCGGTTTTAGATATTAATTATGTTAAAATTATGTTAAATTAATTAAGAACTGTGTCAACTTAAAATTTCGTATATTTCACATGACATGCTTACACAATTTTAATAAGATATCTATATTTAACATGGAATAATTATTAATACTATTTTGATATTTAAATATTATTTTTAATATAAACACAATTTTAATTAAATGTTAATATTAATTCTATGAAATAATATTTCGTTTTCATCATGGATCATACTTTGGTTGTTTCAATCGGATAACCCATATATATATATATATGTACATGTACCTGTTTAACAGTGGCATCATCTTTCAGCAACAACTTTCAATGGCAACTCATGCATGGGCACTAAGAATTTTTATAGCTATGCCAATCAACAGTACCCCGGCCATATAGACACTATATAGCTGCATATAAATATGCACACAAACAAATATAACAAGGCAGCAAAGAAATGCCCGACATTCAACGGACTTTTTCACACATTGCCGGGACATAAATGTGTCTGTCCGTGCAAAAAAAAAGGGGAAAAACACACACACAAAAATAAAATAAAATGCAGAAATATACTTATATATATATGTATATGCATATGAGTGTTTATATAGGGTGGTATATACATAAATATATATATAAATTTACCCTTCAGAGTCGAACCTCCCCCCTCCCGTTTTTGCCTGATTTGTGTGAAACACTTGAGCGCTTCTTTTGTTGTTGTTGTTGTTGTTGTTGCTGTTGCTGCTGCTGCTGCATTTTGTCAAGTGGATTCTTTGGTCTGAGATCATTAAAATAACATCGTTAGTGCGCTTATAATGAAGTACTAAACAGCAAATCCGAAAAACGGAATATTGTCAAGTGGCTGGGCCGATGTTTAATGTCTCCGCGCTTGGCACATGATTAGTTTTAGAGACCCATTGACGCCGCAAAAGGCGCAACTCCAGTTCCAGTTCAGCGCCAAAAAAATAATAGAAAAACAGAGAGACAACAAAATGTAATACGAATTCATTTCTATTTCAAAGTCTTATATTACGACAGCCGGCAGCACGAATTGATGGATGCGACCGTGAAAAGTGTGGCGTGGAAAACGCGCATCAGCGTCCATCAGCAGCTCTAGCTGAAACTATATATTATATATCTGTATAATATGGATATATGTATGTGTGTGTGTGCCTGTTTTGTGTGCGCATAATTTGCCTTTGGGGCCGCTCCCGCGCTGTCAGAAATTAATCTTTTCGGGCAGCCGCCAGATGTTGCCTGCTTGCGGTTTGACTGGGCGCAAAGTGTCAAGCGTTTACATCAAATGATGCAGCGGACACTGTTCCCAGAACCCCCCAAAGACAAAAAGAGAGAGAAAGCGACCATTTTGCCAGCTCTGTAAACGGTTTTTGTGTAATTTTTTTTCCATTTTTTCCCTTTTTTTTGGGAGTTCAAACAGCCATTTTAGTTAGTTACTTCCTGGCTGCCTGCCCGAGTCACTAAAATCTTTTTGTGTAAATAAACAAAAAGTACGGCAATTGGCGTTGTTGTTGTTGTTGTTGTCTTTTCATTGGCGACCGCCAACGCTGACGTGACGTCGCTGCCAGCGTCGCTGTCTTTGGGCTGTGCTTTTTTATGGACGCTTTTTTGTTTATAGACAACAACTACATGGGGTTTTATGTGCTGCGCATCTTCGGCTGAAAAAATATAAAAGCAAAATATTTATGCGCCCGACGCGAGACGCGCTACCAGCTACCAAACGGACGGACAATTTTACAGACGGAGGGTTCGAGGGACGCGTCGTCGATTCTTTTTCTGTTTGCCCCCTTTCGTGCCTCTGTGCGATTACCCGATTTTAATACACTATGCGCACGTAGATATATGTAAAATGATTGATACTCAAATGGGTAGATCTATTAGATGTATCTGCTGTTGAGATACTTCTTAAAGGAAAAATATAATAAATAAATAATAGTAAAATGGAAAATATGAAGCTAGTATTATTTTTATTAGTATGTTTTATCATACCTTTTTTATGATTTTTGTATTTTTTTTATTATTATTATTATAATTATAGACAATTTGTATAAATATTAATTTCTCTAAACACTTTAAATTATTTGTTGCATACTTTTGGGGGTTAGTTCAAAATATTTATGGCAGTCAGATAATAGGCGTAATATTGTAGTTATTATATTAGAAATTATAACGAATATTTAATGAATATTTATATTTATATATGTATTTTTAAACTACAGTTCCATTTTAAAACTGCTTAATATTTTTATATTTATATATTTATTTAGTTAGTAATTAGGATAATTATTTAAAATTTAAATTCAATTTTAAAACTCGCAAAAAAGTCCCATAAATACTTGACAGTATGAATTAAAAAGCAAGTTTTAACATAAATTAAAGAAAATAATAATAATTATATATATATATTACTTATGATAATATATAGGGTAATGCACAGTCGATCAATGCACTGCAACAGTTGTACATGCCTTTTTAATTTTTTATAGTATGTATATTTACGCACAGACGAATACACCAAGTTACACATTGATGTAAGTGTGTGTGTGCGTATGTGTGTACACATTAGTTCGCCGTGTACATTAGCGTAAGTCGTTGTTGTTGTTGCTTTCGTTGTTGCTGCCGCTGTTGACGGGCGATGCCAACTCGAACGGTTGCCATTAGTCAGCTGGGTCAACTTATGAACTTTGATCGTTGATTGATCGCCAAATGCACTCGTAACAACAACAACAACAACAACAGCAGCAGCAACATAAAGTAGAAGAAGCAGCAGCAGTAGGCATATTGCATTTTCCGTTGATTGGGTGGGTGTCGGTCCGGTTCGACAAATGTCTGAACACCTCGTCGAAACGAGAATATTGATTTTAATTACTCAGTCTGTGCATATTTTGTTGTTCTCAGCGTTGCGTGAAGCAGATGTTCTACTTAGTGAGGGTTTTTGGCGGCGGGGCAAGGACCAAAGACAAAGAAACGAGCCGGGGGAGGGGAAGAGAGCTACTGGCAGCTTCTCACTAAAAATCAATCAACAGGCCACAAATGAGTCCGGTTTGCCTTCTGGGTCACAATGCAGCCTCCGTCTTCATTGCCCAACCCCAACCCCAACCTCATCCCCTTCGGCTTCGTCTTCGGGGCTTCCGTTCTTCTTAGAGTAGCTGCTCGCACTTTGAAATCCGAAACGCCTCGTATATTTTTTGGACACACCGTGTTGCCTGCAACATGGGGGCATGTGTCTGGCCCGTAGCCTGCCTGCAATTGTTTTCGATTTTGTTTTAATGGTTTTGCCAATAAATAAAATCATTCATAGAAATCATAAATAAATGCCATTAATATTCTACATGGCGGCCACTCGGTAAAAATTTGTATATATAATTCTGGTTCACTGTTCAGTTATTGCCAATATAATACTCTTATGATTTTGTGCTCATTTCTAGTCTTAAATGCCCTTAAAATGAGTTTAAGCATAAATTTATTTGCTCATCAAAGACATGTCAAGAAAACTGAGTAAAATTTTTATTTGATTTTTATTATTTTTGTATTTGTAGGACTTTCAAAAATTATATTTTATAGCTGACAAAAATGTAAAGTAAAATATGCAAATCGAATTTGACATTTAGTCCTCATACTGCATTATTTTTTTATTATATTTTATCTTAAAAAAACTTTTGAAATGGTTTATAATAAATTTGTAATTTTAAATAGAAAATATATTATTTTAGTCGCGCGAATTATTTTTTATAGTACTACAAAAGTACTTATAAGAAACAGTTAAATGAATATAAATAGGTTTTTTTTTTAATTTAAGCTATTGTATTTTTCAAAGTGCTCAAGCAAATACTTTCGAAAATCTCGTAAGCATTCCATCTATAGTAATTGTATATAAATGCACTGTTTATTCATTAGGCTCAGTTCCAGTGAAAAACTGCATCTAATTAAATGTGGAACTTGGCAGGCAAACGAAAAAAATAGAGTCATGATTTATATGCCTATTGCCAAGTTAAACGCCCATTTGCTGGAATTTGGAAGCGCGCTGTGAACCGGAATAAAAAAAAAGAAAATGGAGAAAAGGAAACTCTCAACACATACTAGGTGCAGGGGTCAAAGTCGCTGGCAGGCGGCGCCTACTTCAAGTCAGATGAAAGGACACAAACACAACACGCATCCTTCGCTAACTCCCACACGCATTGTTTTCATTTCATTTATGAGTCGAGCTGAGCCGAGCCGAGCTGCTGTCACATATGTTGGGAAAACTTGATGGTAAGCGGCATGAGGTCCTTGGTTTCAGGTCCTTGCTGTGATTCGCAGTCCTGCCGCGGCGGCGCATAGCACATGCCATTGATTACCATGTGCGCACATCTAATAACAATCGTCCTTAACAGCCATGTGAACTTTGTATGCAAAAAAACAAAGAGCAGAAATAAAAGAAAAAAATAATGGAATAATAGAAAACAGAAAATGGCTTGTCCTTGCTGTAAGAATCGTGTGTGTTTTTTTTTTTGAGCTGCGCCTGCCCATTTCTAAATTTAGTTACACGATTTATGCGCGCGTTATTTGAGATGATCTTCAAATGCTTTTTAGATGCTCAAAACCCAAACATGGATATACATCAGCTATTGGGGGGGGCGTTGACAGTTCAGAGTTGGGGTAGTCTAGGATTTACATCAAGGTGGTTTTAGGTATAATTTTTAAATTCTGTACCAGAACCACATAACGACCGCGCTTCAAGGAAACTCTAGCTCTCGATTGCATTGAGTGGAACTAAAAATGTTTTGCAGCTTAAAAAAAAAATAAAAGGGTTTTTGGTATCCAATAACAACAAAAATATTGTATATTTTCTTTAGTTTATTTTTATGTACATAAGGCAGAGTTGAATGTTGGAATGGATCGGCTTTGAATTATGCTAAAAATAAAATTTTCCAAGTCCAACCCCAAAGACTTTTAATAAAATTAGAGAAATAATCTAATAGGAGAAATAATATATATAAAATTCATAATGCGAATTTGAGAAAAATATACTTTTTATAAAAATGTTAATTTGAAAATGAACTTTTAATGCCTAGGGCGTTGTTTGATATTTGTTTACTTTGTTTTCAAAGTCATAAAGTATTTATTGGCACTGCGCAAATTATTTACCGGCTTTTATAAAAAAAAAATATAATCTTAGAAATCGACAATTTACAATCATTTGGCAAAAATGCTGCTCATAAAATTTTTAATCACTTTAAAATTGTAATGTTCCAGAAAAAACTCTATAAAATTCCAAGAAAACCCGTTTTTGAGTGTATTAAGTTTTTATTCGATTGTAAACAGAGTATGGCACCGTCTTTTACATTCGTCTGCAACATAAATTTCTTGTTTATAAACAATCTTTCTATATCCAGCAAATGCTTGTCAAATACTTTATCAAATGCATCCCCTTTGGCTCACACCTCAAGAGAAATAGAGAAAGAGAAAGACGAGACAGGGACACACTTTGCCCGCAGCTCTTCAAACACTCATAAGTATCTATGAATGCAAATGAATAACTTTAGCTAGCCCACTTACGAGTATGCTCAAGTCTAGTGTGCCTGTGTGTGTGTGTGCGTGTGTGTGGGTGTATCTGCAACAACCTGTCAACGAGGCTGACTGAATATTTATCTCTCTATATATGGCGAAAAGGAGTCGTACTTTGTGTATAACTCAAAATGCTCATGCCAGCTGTCATTTAAAAAGCAATTAAGCGCAGCAACTAAAAATGATATTTGGTGCGCCTTTGATGCGCATTCGGGAGACTAAATCAACTGACTGAGCTAATTATGAGCATTTTAAATAGGCATTTTTGGCGACATAAATACTTTTCTGTATACATTGTAAACAGTTTTTATGTGCCACAGAGAACTCCAAAGAAAAAAAAAAAAAAAAAACAAAAACAAAAAAAAAAGAGAATTAAACAAATGCACATAAATCACCGGATGTGGATGGTGTTCCCATCTCCAAGCCCTGTTGCTTCGTCTCCGGTTGCCATTTTCCTCATCGTATTTTCTCTGCGCTCGTTTCCCATGAACAAGCGAGAGGGCAACAGATACATTTGTATCTTTGAGATACATAAATGCTGCCCGTCTGCGGCATGACGTTACGCTCTAAGTATGTCGTCGTCGTCGTCGTTGTTGTTGTCGATCGCATATATCTGAATTTATGTTCTTATATTGCATATAAAGTCGGACCCCCCCAATGGAGACAACGACAACATTTTCGCGCCTAATTTAATGGGGGAAAAAAAGATCAGAAAAAAAAAACAACCGCAAGTTGCTAAACAAAATGGCGATTTCTTTTGTGTGTTTTTGTTTGTTTTGTTTTCCTTATTATTTTTATTTTTTAATTTATACAATTTAATTTAGTTAGCGCTAGACATAAAATAATACCTAAACAATAGTTGGTTTTCTTTTCATTTTGTTGCTTTAAATAATGTTTTTAGCTTAGTCATCTATAAGATATGGAAAGATCGGCGAGTGCTCGCCGGCACTCGCATTGGAATTATTCACGCTCTGTGACATTATTGTTCAGTAACTGGAAGCCCCAATGGCAATCGACACTCGTCACCCACTCTCTTCCTTCGCCCTTTCCCCTATGCCTTCTGATGCTGCGCATCGCCCTCCATGCGCCAGACACCAAACAAATAGCTCAGCTTCTCGGGCGGGATTATCGGTGCTCCATTCGCCTTGCGCAGACACTTGAGATCAGCCTCGGCCCCATTGGCGGCACTAAGCAGCGTACTGGCATTCCCATAGCCCGGCGATACTGGCGACGACTGCGCCTCCAGCGCCTTCAGCAGCGATATATCGCTGGAGCTCAACATGCGGCAGAGGAAGTCGATATATCTACAAAGACAAGAGGCGAGAGATGATTGATAAGTAGTTGCAAATAAATAATAATATATAATAATAATAATATTTAATATTAAAATTCAGTTTTTCCTTTCATTCTGAGTAAAAAGTTACACCTCTACTTATACTTATAAAATATATTTTACTTAAAAAATTTCTTATCCACAGTTTCTTTTTCAAAATAATTAAATTATTCATTTTGTACACTTTTCTGCTGTGCTTTACTTTTTTTTTTTTAAATAATCAGAATTCTGCATGCAAGTAACGCAAAATGTTTATTTTATTTTAAGCGTTAAATTATGAATTTAACTTTTGGTTTCTAAATACTTTCTAATAGATCGTTACTCACATTTTTAAAAAGAAAATATATATTTATAAATCATTATTGATTATTAGTAATTATTCTGAATAATTTTAATTACCACAGCCTAAGCCTATTTTTTGAAAAGAGTTTTGAAACAATTTCTGTACTTATTTCTTTTTGTAATTTAAACCGATAATCATTAAAAGTAACATTAGAAAAGTTATGAATAATTTTCTTGATATGTGCAGTTTTATATTCAACAAATATTTTAGAACAAAATAATTAAATCAGCAAAGTAAAATATAAATTTTAAATACTGATAATTTTTTCGAAATTTATAAATTTTATGAATTAAGCTCAATAATTATTATTTGTTATATTTCAAATACTTCTTCAGTAGTTTCCTTTAGCTTTTAGTTATTGTAGAGCAAGTACTAATTTTGTTTTATATAAACATTATTTGAAACAATCTCTCAAAAATATATGATATAAATCGTGAGCTTACCTTGTGGCCAGCTTGAGCGTTTGTATTTTGCTCAGCTTGTCGCTCGGCAGTGTGGGTATGATCTGCTGCAGCGCCTTGAAGGCATCGTTGAGGCTCTGGGTGCGCTGGCGCTCCCGGACATTGGCCATGACCCGCTGGTTGCTGAACTCGTCCGATTCCTCCGTTTTGCTGGGCTTGCGTTTCAGGCGACGTCGCGGCTTCCGAAACGCTTTGCCGGCAGCGTCGCCGGCATCCAGCAGGCTGCTGTCATCGCCCAGGCAGGTGGGCGACATGCCCTCCAGTTCATCCTCCTTGGCATAGCCGCCCACCGAGCTGAGCGCCGTTTGGCGGGCATATTCCATGTCGTCCCGATCGGAACTGGAGTAGGCGCTGCCATTCAGACTATTCGCCGGCTCATAGGCATCATAATTTTGACTGAAAGTGGGTGTTGTAAATTAGAGAATTTAATATTTAAATTTAAAAAATTTAAAATTATATTTTAAGTCAATAATTTAATAAGGAAACTGTAAATCGCTTAATAAACTCTGTTTGTAGCATCTTGTATATAAAATGTATTTAGTTATTATTATAATGTGAAAATGTAATATTCAAGCATATATAAACAGATTTTAGATCTTGTTAGATTCAATTTATAAATTGTTATTTTTTAAATGAATGAGTTAAGTTAACAAATTCTTTTGTTAAAAGTATAACAAAGAAACAAATTATGTTAATCAAGTTTATCCAAATATTTTAATTGTGAATTTAATTTGAAAATGATTTAAAAAACATATTAAAACCTTTTCTATATTTAAATTTTGGTTAAAGTGTTAAATTGCTTAAAACAATGTAAAGTAAAAGAACAAGCAGTGAAATGTGCAAAAAAAGTTTAAAATATATAAAAATATTTTTTATATTTAGAAATCTGTTGCAATGTTGAATATTTGAATTTATATTATAAAAGATGAGATGAAATGTTCGAAGTACTGTTAGTCTTTCTTTAAATATTCGTGTGAGTATTTTTTATGATTCATTCTAAACTATGAGATTTTTGGACCATTCTTGAAAGTTACATGTGGATGATAGATGTGTGTAAATTGGTTTCTAACTGTCTTGAATCTATCTATAGATAATATAATTTTTTGGGTAGTTTAAATCTTGTTATAAATGGCATTATTTTTGCAATATTTAAATGGGAATTAAATTTATCGTTTTATCAATTCTTTATAAATAATTGATTTAAACTTACCCAGGTCGATAACTGCTCTGAAAATGCTGCAGCTGTTGTTGCTGCTGTTGTTGCTGCTGTTGTTGTTGTTGCTGCTGCTGCTGGGCTATTGTCTGCGGATAGACGCCGTATTTGAAAATGTGCGGCTTGTGATCCTGCATCTCCTCATCGGCGGCAAAATCGAAATGCGAGTGGGAGTGCGAATGCGGCGAGACGCAGGCACTTTGCTGAGTGGGCGCCTGCGTCTGCGTTTGCGCTGCGGCCACCTCATCCACCGTGGTGGGCAGATAATCCACATAGAGTTGCTGCTGCTGCTGCTGCTGTTGCTGTTGCTGCAGCAGTTTCTTGTGTTCCGGCTGCATGGACAAGGCATCCGTTTGGCAGTCGTAGTCGCTGCTGCTGCGCGAGCGTTTGCCGTGCTCGTTGAGGATGTAGCCATGTGGCGTCTGTGGAGCAGCTGCCACGCCTCCGGCAATGGGCGTTGCCTGCTGCTGCTGCTGTTGCTCAAAGTTATTCTGATTGTTGTTCAGCTCCAGGCTGCTTTGAGCGCTGTGATTGCTGCTGGTGCTGAGCACCTCGTTGCTGGGTATATTATAATCCGTATCCTCCAGCTCCGTAATCCCATATGCCGCATAGTCCGCTGCATTGGGCGCCAGCGAGGGCAGCGGTGCATATTGTTGTTGTTGCTGTTGCTGTTGCTGTTGCTGATGCTGCTGTTGTTGTTGTTGTTGTTGGTGTTGGTGTTGCTGGTGTGGATGTTGCTGTTGCATGTAGTTGGCCGTTGGCTGCTCCAGCAGCTGCATATAGGCATGCTGCTCCACCTGAATCAGCTTGATGACATTGTGCTGCAGCTCCATAATGTTGGGCAGCGTTGGCTTGTAGCTAATGTCCAGCAGCACCTTAGGCGACACCGAGCGTGCGCTCATCGTTTGATTTGCAATTTTGTTCGAATTACTCGCCCCGACTTTGCACAATTGCATAAAATATATATATATATATTTTTATATATATATTTAAATTTTTGTATATCACTTTATTTCTTATTTATTCTTTCAAGTTGTTTCACGCCCGCTTTTCGTTTCGAATTTCTGGTTTGTGCCGTGAGTTGTGCGCGCAGCGGCAATGACGAAACGCAACTGACGCACGATCCTGCCGGCCATTGCTCAGATCGATGTTTTGCGCTGTGCTCGTTCGCCATTCGCTGCTCGCGCCGCACACTAGTCGTCTCGCTCGCGCGCATGCGACGGCCGCTTAGCGGCCGCATCGGCCTATGGCGGCCGCAGCGCAACGCAGCGCAGGTATGACGTCAGGTCTCAAGCCCTCAATTCGCTTTCGCCTGCAATTCGCTCTTGGATTTTCTCAGGCTGCGGCGGCTGCAATTTTGTGCCCTGGGTTTTTGTCACCAAGCCGGCGAGAGAGTGTAACTGCAAGAGAGAGATATATAGACAGACAGAGAGAGAGAGAGAGAGAGAGCTGGATTTTTGAGGATTTGGGTTATTTTTTGTGGCAATTCTACGTAAACATACGGCAACTGGGAAAGTATAAGAAGTTTGACTAAGGCAGAGCAATAAGCAAGCTGGACACGGGAATATACAAATAAAAGATGTACGAATTTAAGGTTTATTTTAAAAGCTAGCATTTAAAGTTGTTTCTTTACTTGGGTAAACCAAAAAGAACAAATATTTAAGAATATATTTTGCAAGGTCATAGGAATTTTTATTCTTATGTTAATATTATATTTAAAAATATTTTTACTGCTTGAAAGATGTCAAAATAATTTTATAATTTTTATAAAATTTTAAATTTTAACATTAAAAATTGATTTATGTAGATACTCAATTCCGTACATAAGCTGAAAACATATTTGGTTGTTCACAAATTTTAATTAAAATATTATAAAATATTTTCTGAAAAAGTAAATTAATATAATATTTTAAAAATTATTAATTTAAAATTGATTTTGTGTTGTATAAATAAATGTAATGTGTTTAAAATTTTTGTTTGTTTTATTTTATTATTGGTTAAATTTTTTTTATAGAAAATAATAAATGTTACTTACTTTTTCTTTTAATAATTGGTGTTTCTCTACACTATTATCTAAGCGTTTATTTACATTTATAAAGTGGATATAAATCCAAAACCCTACATGAAAAATCCAAATAAGGAAACTCCACAAAAAGGTTTCATTATGCGTAATTAGTAAATTCCCACACACACACACACACACACACACACACACACACATACAGAATAGCAAGCGGCTCGTAAATCTCATCTAGAATATACGAAAATCCAAAAATATGAGCGAAAAGTCAAATTTCCGGATATAATTATCCGCCTGCCTGCCTGCAAAAATACCCGATTAATGCGGCGCGCGAACTTCCGCTGGAAAACACCGCAAAAAGGACGCCGGATTCACGTCCATTTGGGCTTACCTAACCGGAGCCGAAGAGGGCCGTGTAGAAAAACCACGGCGGGGTTTTTTCTCATCCTCATTTGGCCCTCTTTTACCTGTTCGATAATTGCAACAAAAGAGAAGCAATAATAATACATAAAATCAGTTGAATTTGTGTAACCATTTGGTTACATTTAATATATGTTTTTAATTAATTTAAATAAATATTAAATGCATAAGTTTATTAAAAATGTACTAAATCATTGCATACTTTTAAACAGCTGCGTTTTAAAGATTGAAAAGCTTACATCGGGTTGCTGTCTTGGCTAGGCAGCGATCGCTGCTGAGCAACAGAGATAGCAACAGGGAACATTTTACTATAACTAAATAGGCCAATGGCAGCGAGTGAGATTTTATGGTTTAAAATGTTTCTAGCAAGTTCTTATGAGCGCACTGAAAAGTATGCAGCACTTTTTAATAATTGCATTTATAGCACATCATTTGTTTTGTTTTCGTTGTTTTTGCTATTATTGTCTTCAGTTTTTCTTTTGTGTGTAAATTTTTTTTTGCTTTGACTGATTTGCTGTTTTTTACGCATTGGCCACGCTTAAGTCACGTAGTATATTGATTTCAATTGCGTTTATGTTGATTTGGATGCGCGGGCACAAAAAAAGTTTGAAAACAACAAAAAATGGTAACGTCAAAGGCAAGATATATTTCTTGTAAGAAATTGCCACAGTTAGATATTTATTTTTGCGTGCAAAACAGCGGCAGCCACTTTCCATTTTGACAATTCCAATCCTAATCCTGTCATCTAAGAGCACACATGTGTGTAAGTATGTGTGTGTGTGTGTGTGTGTGTTTGAGCGTGAGAAGCAACTTTTGGTGCACGTAAATCTCGCTCGACAATCAATTAAAATTAAAATATTTTTTTGTGTGTCTCGCTCGCATTGCGGCATGTCAGGCCGAAAGCTAAGAAAAAAAAAACAAATACAACAAACAAAACAAAAGCAAATCGCAACAACAAAAAACCAACGTTGTCTACATATTTGAATTGACTTTTGATGATGTATCACGATTTATTGTTACCAAAAATGGTTGTCAAAGCGCGTGGAAAAGTGGATCAGTCGCGTCTAACGGTTCAAGCGCTGCGCCAGCAGAGCGCGAAAGAGAAAGAAAAAACTCCCACAGCTGCCTTGCCGAAATGCCGTTTTGTCTCATGTTTATCTCATGTGCGCCTGTTCGCCCGCTCGCCGCAACGCCTGCTGCGCTGCTTCGTAATTTCGCCTCTTCGCCAGAGTTCGCCTCGTTTGCGTTTTGCGTGGCGCAGATGCAGTTCGCGATTAAGCTTCAAAAAACTAAATAAACGGAAAAAATACATAACAAGGCTGATGGACGTGCAACCATCTAAAAAGCTGTCACACACAAACGCACATACACACACACAGAGACGAGCTTTATGCGCTGTTATATTAATTGCCTTTGGGCGAGAGCCGACAGCCAATGAGAAACGCTGGCGCCAACACCTACGCCAAACTTGTCGCGCGTCTGTGTGTGGCAATGCATGTTAATTAACAATACACACACAGCAACCAACACACGCGCACGCACACATGTATGTGAGACAATGTAAACAGTTGGCCACCCAATAATATGCGCGCCAACTTGTCATTTAGCCTAGCTCCACCTTAACAAAACAAACAAACTGGCGCACACACACACAGAAATCACACACACACACACGTACACAGCGAGAGCCACACACAGGTATGCTGAGCTGCTCCAACGCAACATGTTTGCTGTCGCTAGTTTCATTCCAGCAGCGAACGTGGCGCTAGTCGGTCGTGTGTCGCGCTTCGTATTTTTCGTTAAGCTTACCCGACTGCGATTTTAACATTTCGTGCCGTTAAACGGTACAAGACGACAGCAAGCAGCGAGCAGCTCCTTTACGCGCTGCGCTGGCCACAGTGTTTCAGTTTCACTCGTTTCGCGTGCATTTTCGTGTGTTTACGTTTTAAATGTGCAGCCGGCATTTGTTGTTGTCGCTGTTGTTATTCTTGTTGAATGCTCTGCGTGTTGCGTTCTGCGCGTGCGTGCGTTCGTGCGTGCGTTTGATTTAAATGGCGTTTTAAGTGAAATTAAAATGACGGATGTGCTGTAATTTGCACACACTCACTCACACACTTGCACACTATCTACGTACAGACGAGTGTCAATAAATAAAAAATAAAATTAAAAAAAAAAAGAAAATAATAATAGAAAAAAAAAACACGCGGCAGCCCGTGGGGCGTAGCATGTGCCTAGCCTTTTTGATTACAACTACACAGCGCGTGATTACAACGCCCCAGCAGCAACAAACGGCCGTTGATCGAATTAAGTGTGCATCATTCCGTGTTTCTCTGTCTCTGTGTGTGTGTGTGTGTGCGCGCGCGCTGATTGCGGTTTGTTGCGCCCGCGGCTGCGTGTCCGGCAATTGAGCGGATATGCAAGAAAATGTGTAACACCCCCGCCCAGGAAGCTGGCTGCAATAAGTGCTAATAAGTGTACCCGACCGGATGTATTTATGAATTTATGCGTTTGACGCCCAAGCGATCAATTGTGCGTTGGAACAGTGGACAAGTGGAACACATTGAACACACACACACACGCACACACATACTCTCTTAAATCGGTCATGCGCTGCCGCCTCAATAAATATTTGCCTATGGCCAACTAAGCAGCTCACCCACCCACCCGCTCTCTCACTCTCGCTCTCCCCCTCTCTCTGCTTATCACCCTCTCCGCACCTCAAACTCCTGTGTGTGTGTGTGCAGCGCGTCACGCACCGCGAAGCTTTTCGCTTCGTCTGCAAGTTGTTGTTGTTGTTGTTGTTTGTTTATTTTTTTGCAACAATGCGCTGCCGCCGCCGCGTTGGCTGCGCCGTCGCCGTCGCTAAAGCGTCGCCAGCAAAGGCCCGCTAGAGGAACCAATTTGAAACATAAAATTGCAACTACCGTCCGCTTGGTGCGTTGCACTCAACTTGTGCCTTTGTGCTTTTTGTGTGTGTGTGTGTGTTTGTTCGTTCGTGTTGTTGTTGTCATTGATTTGGCGGGTAGCATGCAGCAGAAGCAAACGGTAACAGCTGCTGCGACAATAGAGACTAACTACAATAGTTGCTGCGATTATTTCAAGCACCATCGTCGTCGCCGTCGCCGTCAGTCGCTGTTGCCGTCCCAGTCCCAGTCGCAGTCGCAGTCGCAGTTCCGTAACGTGGCCAGAACGTTGCCGGGCAATTATTATTTTGTAAGACGTTTTACAATTTAATGGTTTTCATGGTAAGCACCACTCGACTCACTAAGCCAAAACGCCAACGCCATATGCCATGTGCCCCCGTTCTCAGTGCTGTTTTTTAACTCGCACCGCCCCGACCCGCCCCCCATTTCCCCCACAACTACAAACATATATGTAGTTGCCCAAGCCAGTCCAGCTACCTCCAGTTTGTTTGCTTTGCCCTTTTTGGACAGCAGACGCCACTGAGTGCATCTGGAGACACACTGAGACTGAGACCTGGCTGACACCTTCATGGCCAAAGCTGTTGCATAATTAGGCTGCACATTTCTTACATTCTTATTTGCCTTTTTTGCTCTTGTTTGCAGAATGGACTGGGATCCGACCCTCTGTCAGCAAAGGAGGTGAGTTGCTAAGAAATATAATTTGCCATTCATATTAAAGTTAGACAGCTTAAAATCAGAAACAATTATTTATTTGGTACCGTTTTAAAATAGTTTCAAAATTATATACTTTTCGCTATAATAATATATAATTTAGTTTGGGTGTAATCTAAAGGATTCATTTTTAAAAATTTTGACTACGAAACATACATGTATACCAATATATATCTGTAGAAGAACTTAGTTTTTGAATAAAATTTCAATCCCAACTCAATGCTTTTTCACTATACACATTTTGTATATATATATTATATATCCCAAGTCTTGAAAAAAACCTATCTATACAAATATAGAAAATTAACAAATATTTTGTTTACTTAAATCAAGATGAAAATTTTCTAACTTGAGAACAATTAAATTCTAAAATTTCTAAATAAACGACTCAAATACAGTTCTGAATCTAACTTGCTTATGCTTATCTTAAACACTTTTGTACTTTATTTAAGAATTGTTTATATTTCTTGCTGCATTTACGATAGATTATGAAATCAAGATTGATTCGTTCTAACTTAAAAATTTTCAAACACGAAATATTACGGTTCAAGTACCAAACGCAAGTGGATTTAAAAGTAAATTTTTTTCTCAGTTAGTATTTTCGGAAATATTTCAAGTCATTTCTTTTGAGTGTAATATTCAGGAATATTCAAGATTAATTAATTAATATTCGGAAATTTACTTTTTTTAACATTTTGATTAAAATTCGATAATATAATTTTAATAATTAAATAAAAGCAAAGTCATTTTATTAAATAAATTCTTAGAAACGAGACTAGGAAATAATAAAATACATAATTTCTTAGGGCTTTAAAAAACTCGAAGCTTTCAAACGAATTCATTTTTCACGCCAACTCATTGTCGAATCACATCACACTTTAATAGCCCAATCAATTAGTATATCATTTACACACATAAAGTCTTTGCGGTAAATGATATAGTTTGTTCTGTGGCAGCCTTAATGACATGTGGCAAACAATTCCCAGTTCTGCAATTGGTCGCCTTATAAAACTCATCAATCGCCTCAAAGCGAAAGCCGCACAGCAACTGCGATTCATTTTTTTGCCCGAAAAATTCCTGCTGCAAATATCATTTGCCAGCTCGCATACCAGCTAGAAAACAATCCATAAAACTGGCCATCAAGCCAAGGGGCGGGAGAGGGAGGAGTGGGCGGGGGTTGTCATCAGAGCCAGACAGGCAGCTAATGGTCAGCTCCTCGGGATCGGCGCCTATGAGAAATTTCAGCACGTCTCACACAAATTAGCGCAGCGATTGCAACGCCAATAACAATATCATAAAGAAGGGCGAGCTGTCGATGCTGGATGGAGGTGATTGAAGGCGGAAAAGGGGGGAGGGGGAGTGGCAGGGGCTGCACTTTGTCGATCGAGATCGCTGACAATAAATCAGCACAGTTAAGCGAGGCAATTAGATAAAATGGCTGAACAGTTGCTGGGCCCGCATATCAATTGCAATGCATCTCGATCGGATTCGAATCGCAGCCCAGCCGAGTCTCGATGTGTCCGATGAAGTTGTTGTCAATGCAATCCATAAGATAAACAGCCCCCAAAAGTCAACGGTTGCATGCATTGGCCCCGGCCTGGCCCCACGTTAACCCAGCTCCTCCGGCTCTGTTCGCCGGACACAATCGAAGACAAACTATCTAATCTAATGTTGTTTTCAAAGGCAATGAGCATTTGTTTGAATAAATAAATGCAGCAGCAGCAGCCGCAACAGACCAAAGAACAACAAACATTGCCCGAGGGGGGGCTCGACTAGAGCAATACCTTGTAATTAGTTTCGTTACCAAACACAAAGTGAGCGACTTTTAATTAACTGCTGATAAATAACAAGCACACCAGCTAAAACAATATATTATTGCGAAATTATCAACCAGTTAGTTGTTGTTGTAGATATTACTTAGATTACTGTGCAACATTATCATTAACTTCAAGAAATAAAACAAAGCCATTTTTATTCGGTGCCCTTTTAATTCCACTGGTTAACGGGTTAACTGGAGCTTAACTGGAACTACTGGAAATGGAACAGCTGTCGAATAGCAATTGACTTTTACTTTTGCTTATCACTGATATCCAAAATAGGAACGAAATCAGAATAGGAACGAAATCAAACTGCCATAATATTACTTGTAAGTAAACAGATTATTGTAGGAATACTGAAAACGGAACAGTATTTGAGCTTCATTTAAATTCAGAAAACCCAAACGATTTTAACTTCAGTAGAATTGCAGGGAAAAAATTAAAAAAAAAAATTAAATTTGTACAGATTACAAATTTTTGAAATATAGGTTGTTATAAATCTTAAAAACGAATAAAATTTTTCTATGCAGTTTTATTTTTTTTTTAGTGGAATAAAGTAGAAAGCAATTCGTCGAAACCAATTTTAAATTCTAACTAATAAGTCATTTTTTTAGATTAATAAATGACAAATAAGAAAATTTAGCGAAAAGCGTATGTCATATATTGTATAATTTTTTGGTTTAAAAGGAACTCGGATTTAGAAAACCAGAATTTTTAAACAGTCTACAAAAAAAAATTGTATTTCGTCTGCACAAATTTCTGTCATTTGTAAGATATTTAGAATTAAAATAATTAAATAATGTAGGATGTTTAATATGTTTAGCTATTGTTAACATTAATTTAAATCACTTTAGATTTCTCATTTAATTTTTTGTGCTATCACACCCGATTGGTGTCTGCATATGAACAGGGTATGCCACATCGCGTGGCTGTTCCAAGTGTAAAAATCTCAGCATCTAGAAGTTGGCCAGCTTGTAAATCGCCCACTCGACGCTGACATTTTTTCATAATTTGCGCTACAAGCTTGACAATTGTCGTTTGTTGCCCACTGGGCAATGCAGCGCGTTGCTGTTGTTGCTGTTGCTGCTGTTCTTGTTGTTGTTGCCAGCTTGTTGTTGTATGTAACAACAGCGCGCGCTGCATCCGTTTGGCTAAAAGCTCTCGAGTGGCTCGAAACGCGAAGTGTTGGCGCTTTCGCACCTCCAGTAACACTTACAGCTACAGACTTCGACTTCGACTTCGACTTTATATATATATATTATGTCCAATGCATATGCAGTGCTAAATTAAAATTTATCCGTTTTATGGCGCTGCGGGCAGCCAATAACTGTTTATACTTTTTTTTGTTTTGTAGTTTTATTATATATTTTATTTAGTTTTTTTTTCATAGATTTTTTTTCGCTTCGTTTTATTGCCTTTAGTTTATTGGTCGGAGATTTCGTAAGCGCATAATGCGCAACCATTGCGGTTTCTCATATGGGGCAGAAGCGTTCGTCCCGAGCGACGGACGGACGGAAGTCGTTTGCGGTTCCACGCAGTTGAATTCAATAAGCCAAACAGCTACCAAGCACGCAGCGTTATAGATATAGATTGAGATAACACACACACACACACACACACACACATACACATACACACACATACACACACACACACATATACACACTCACAGTTACTCCCCCTCCCCTGGGGGCGCAATTCTCGGCAGCATTTTGTCAAACTTGATTAGCCATAGCCGTTGCTTATAGCCTTATTGTTTACCTGCATAGCTAATAGGCAACGCTTTTTATGATAATTATGCTGTTCTTAATGATCATCTGACTCTCTTTTTGTTCTTCTTTTGCAGGCAGAGGGCCCTCCGGTTCAAGTTGAACCAGTTGATCTGAGTTTGCGTTCGCCGCGCGGTAAGTTGCTAATTATATACAAACTTCGTTATTAAGCCCTGTTCTGGAGCTTTGTTTTTATCTGCTTCTTCTTTCTGTTACCAACACTTACCGTTTTCTTGGCCAGCCGAGAGAGCGCATTAACAGATATGGTTCCGAGTAATTAATCAATGGACCAGCCATCTTTGTAACTTTGTAGAGTTGACTTTTTAAAGCGGGTCAAAACAAAAAAAAAATATATATTTTTTGTTTTATAAAAATATAAAAAACCAATTTGCATGTCCAGTGAAAACCAAATGGAGGCGGGTTTTTTAATTATAACAGTTGGCAGCTTCAAAATAAACCCCTTTTCGTTTTTGTTTTTGTGGGTGGCTTGTGAAAAATTCGTAATTGATAAACAGAACATGTTTATAGCCAAGCGCTTAAATGTGGCCTAAATGATCGGACTTCAATTAACGAAAATTTAACGAAAGTTGAAAGTTTTTTTTCTTTTTGTGAAATTTGTGGCTACTTTTAAGAGTTGGGTTTGTGTAAACTCGAAAAAAAAAATTAATTGATTTGCTGATAACGCTTAAGATTAAAATGTCTACTGAATTGCCTATAAAGCTTAAGTGTTATATATCCATAATAATTATAAAGCCAGTAGCTGTTGTTTGTAATCAATTAAAGTAGCATTTTATCCATTTATTATTGTTTTAAATAGTGATATGCTATTACTTTATTATAATTGTTACATCCAAATGTTTTGTCCAAAAGTTTAAATTTGAAGTTATTTAAGTGTGTAGAAAAATCAAAAACTTAAACTTTTATATATATATGATTGAAATATATTTATTTTACATTCATTAAAGGTATGATCATTTTTAAATTTTTAGACTTATTGGTTTACAAAATCATTAAATTTATCTTTGGCTTTAATATTACTAATTTCCAGATATTTGGAAAAAAATTAAATAAAAATAAATAAATGTAGTAAGGTGGTCCTGCCTACTTATTTTTAGATTATTTGCTAATGTCTAATGCTGTTTACAAATCTGGCTAATATCTTTAAATCGTAGCCTAGTTGGCAACACTGATATTTTCTGTTTTTATTTGAAAGGTTTCAATTTATTTGCGATCTTAAATTTGACGGTCAGATTAGCTAAGATTAAATAAATATAAATACATGTTAAAGCAGTTGTCAATTTTTAATAACTCTGCAGAATCTGAGATAAAGTCCAAAATATCAAGCTCAACAAACTATCTAAGATAATGTCGAAATTGAATAAGAGATAAAGATAGAAAATAGTTTGCATATACAGAATCTTAGCTAAGCGTCTATAAATAAGCAACAGATTATTTTTCATTATATTATTTTCAACACATTTTTTGATGGATTAACAATAGTCTAGTTTTCTTAATAACATTTAAATGTTATAATCAACATATTTAATCAATTTAAGCAAATTTTGATTTCAAATTAATTACATACATAAATCTTCTATCGCTTTATTTGCTATGGATTTCTTGTTGTCCTCGAATCCAGAAATAGTCGGTTATGTTTTCACTTTTATGGAATCGGGCTTTGACTACCGATATTTAGTTGTTAAATTTCAAGAAATTTGAAGATAAATTGTGGATTGAAGTTACAAGGACTATTTTTCTACTATTTAATTGCTATATTTTGTTTTTTTTTTTTTTTGGCGAAAGTGTAATTGGGAACGTGTTTAATGTTTTGGGCATTTACACGCAGCTCATTTGGTAAATGAGAGGCAGGCGCACAATTATTCGACTTACCGGTTTCATTTGCTTTCAAGGGGCATGCAACTTGTTGCAAGCAAAGCATGCGGTCGTAATCTTCAAAGAAATCACTTGTAGGCCCATAAAAACCGATTCACGCTGATTCTCTCTAAACGCAGCTCCATTCAGACCCGCGGGAAGGGGGGGGGGGGGGGGGCGTGGGGGGGGGGGGGGGGGGGGGGGGGGGGGGGGAGTTGAGGGGCAGACAATCTAGCGCAACTAACAAGCCCATAGAGAGCGTGTGTCGTTGTTGTTGTTGTTGTTATTTGGTTCTTGTTGGTTTTACCACTTGACCGACCACCAGCTGTTGACCATTTGACCTTTTTGGCAGCCTTTCTCTTTGACTTGGCATAGTGAGTGTGCCTGTGTGTGTGTGTGTGTGAAGTTAACAGCAACGCCCCAAACTGTTGCCCACTTCGTGGTACTTACCCGTTCCGGGTCTCAACTCATCAGCAGCGACATCATCAGCGACTATCTTAAGAGATGGATGGTTGCTTTGGTTAGATAGATAGATAGATAGATAGTTGGATAGTTATATGGTTATACGCGGCTGCTGACGCTGCCGCTGGGCCGTAGGGTGCCAAGCGGTACACATAATTTAATTAAGAAGCAGAGCTTGGGCTCAGTTTTGTGGCTGCCTTAAATGGCTATACAGTAAGATTAACAGCTAAGAGCCAAAACGCGTTGCGTTCATTAGACATCGGCTGAGAGAGCTGCTTTTTTCTGCTTCTTCTTCATTTTCTCGAAATAATAATACAAAATAAAGACGGAGACCCAGTCGGCAGTTGCGCATATTAATCAATTAGGCATGATATTAGTGAGGGCATCATTAATTTTGTCAATACGGAATGCTTTTGAGAAGCGCAGAGAGAGGCTGGCATGTTAATGGTCTCGGTTTTTATGGCGTGCTACCACAGAGCGTGCGAGTTGTCTGCGGATCTGTGGCAAATGTGTTAAAAAGCGTTAAAATTTGTAAAACAAACGGCACATAATGGGAGACCCCGGCTTAATTTTCAAGTTTAACGGTCATTCAGCAATGCCTTAAATATCTATACATACATATAAATATATATAAATATATATACGTATACACTTGACTATTTGGCTACATAAATTATAGCTTTTAAATAATTATGCAATTAGGCAGCGGCCACGATAGCCGATAGCCGATAGCCCCAAACGGCGAATGAAGCGAAGGAAAAAACTAAAAACAGATGGAAACTTCTATAAGAGAGTGATAGACTGCAAAATACCCTGCATTAAGCTATATAAAACAAATGTATTTCATCGTTTATAATTCTTAAGTAAATCTAAATGATGTTGACAAAAGGAGTACCTCTAATGTTATCGATAAAATCAGCTTGAAGTTGGCTGCGCTACTTATAACTTGAAAACTTGAGAAAGAGAAAGTAGAGGATTAAAAATATATACGGAAAACGTAAATATATAAATTTGTCATAAAGAAAATATTCTTCGAAGTTTAATCTTATCAATATCTAATATTAATAATGTTCAGCTGTATTTATATTTTTCCATTTCTTACATGATTATAATGAAATTTTAAGTATTATCTGAAATTTTACGATGAAACCTTAATATTTAACCACTTTGTTTTTGTTTGATTTTGAAGTGTGGAAATAATCAATGATCTAGATAACAAAGGAATGCCTCTAAATATGTAAATTTTGATTGACAATAAAAATTTAAAACACAAAAAGCAATGAAAAAAATATAAAGACGTGTAGAAAGAGAATTAACATAAAGATCAATCATATATAATTATTTATTATATGTATCTCTGCAAAGAGATCAAAAAATTTTAAAACGGTATTTAAATAAAGAGCTGCAATTTTTTTGAGTTAACTACCTAACAAACTTTGCGAACAGGGTATATCCAAAATCTGCCAAAGTCTAAGACAAAAGCCGAAAAAACTGCCAGCAAGAGAAAAAAAAAAACGGTCCGTAGAATCCCCACAAGCTGAGTGCGAATTCCCACCAAGTCTAATTGCAGGCTGGGAAGAGTTGCAGCTAAAGCGAAACAACTACAACTTGATTTATTTAAGCTACCCAAACAGCCCATAAATAAAGCTGTTGAACTAGCCGCAGAGCGAAATAGCTAAAGCGAGAGGGCGGCGGGAGGGGGCTGGTCCATGAGGAGAGGTGCAGCAGAAGCTGGTGCAGGCGTTGGTGGCGATGGCGATGGCGATGGCGATGGTGACGGTGACGGTGACGGTGACGGTGGTGCCTTACCCACAGTCTAAGGCCTCAGTCTCTCTCTGAGTCGGTTCGAGTCGTAGCCTGGTCTGTAGAGTCCTCTTCTGGCTCGGCTCGGCACTTGGGGGCATAGGCTTTCAGGTTAAGTAGATGCGGCGACACGCGGGTCGTTGCCAAAGCGAACGACCTTAAGATGCGGCAACCAGGCAACCAACACTCGAGCATCCAAGCACCCATTGAATGATATGCAAGATTTCTGTTTTTTCTCCCATTTTCAAATTTTTTTTTGAGTTTTGTTTTTCTTTATTTTGTTACCGTTGCTGCACTTCATCGATGCTGATTTTTGGCATCTCGAGCGATAGAGTGCATCTCATAACTGCAGGCAGCGCGCATTCTGGCCGCTCCTCGACTCGATGCCAACCGGAAAAGTTGCATATCTGGGCCCGCACAATGCGAGTGCCCGGGCGATTGTTTTTTAATTATGCCCGAGCTGTGGCTGACACCCAAACAGGCAACAGGCCTGGATCAGGTCGTCTGCAGGTTCCACTTAAATGGGTGATGCGAGGGGGGGGGGGGGGGTTGCTGTTTAACATGGCGCGTATGTAGCGCGCTTGTCGCTGGCTCCTTCGCGTTGACTTGGACTCGAGTTGACTGAGTGACTGCCTTTTTGAGGTTATGTGAAAGGTCAAGTTCGTGATCGCATTCAAACATTTTTGCCAACCACTCATCTTGCTGCGCAGATCGGCGCACCGACTGCCGCCGCCGCCGCCGCCTCACCCCAATTCCTTGGCCAACTGCGGGCAACAGCCAGGTCGTGGATGCCGGGGCGGGCAAAGGGAGCGACACGAGTGTGAGCCCGACCCAGGCCAAGAGACGTCGTAGAAAAATTGAAGATGAGCGTGCCACCACCACGCCACGATTCTGCCATTGCGCCCATCCCCTCCCCTCCGTCCTCTCTCCGGCACATCTCCCCTCATCCGAGTGCCTGCCTTGTCGCACCAAATTGAGTGAATGTAAACTGTGGTTTACTTGTTTCCAGCGTTGTCATAGTAATTTTTCTGCACTATAACAACGGGCAGCGTCGCCTCCAACTTCAATTCCACACAGCTCCCAGAGTCAGCTCCAGCTCCAGCTCCAGCCTCAGCTCCAGTCTCAACTCCGAGCCCAACAACGGTGGCAGCAGTCACCCGAAAAAAAAAAACAAAAAAAAACACAGAAAACAGACAAAAAATGGAGATGCTGATGACACTGGAGACACGTTGTCTCTCTGGCAATCGTGCAACTGACACACCAGCAACAACCGCAACAACAACAACAACAGCATCGAAATGTTATAGCAGCATATGCCACACGAACCAAAAATTACACTGGACAACACAGGGTGCGGCTGGTATGCGCCGGGCGGGGAGTGTACAAAAATGTTGTTGTTGATTTTTTTTGGGTGGGGAATCAGTTTCCTCTTCTTCGGCTGCTTCTTGGCTGTGAGGATGATTTGAATGTCGGCTGCTGCTCATGTGATTTCTCAGGCACTTTGATTGCGGATTAGTTGCCTTCCATAGTACATCAATTTAGCGTTATTTTTCTCTACCATTGTACATCAATTTAGCGGTTTTTGTTTGCCTAAAAATTTTATGAACTTTGCTGCTTGCGACTTATTGCGGAATTTGTTATCGGGTTGGGTAATAGAAAATTCATTAAATTCTTAGCGAAGAAAATAATTAAAAATATCAACACTTGAATAAAAACTGTCGAATATTTCTATTCGATTTGCCTTTTTATGTGTATTACAAAAATATATTACAAATACAACGTATGCAAAAGTAAAAACTTTTTAATTATTTTAAAAATTATGCTAATGCACAATTTGCAGTATTAGTAGTACAACATACTAATTCTATGTTTCATTTTTGTTATAAAATTTTTTTTAAAAGAAAAATATATTTTTAAATTCTGCTTTGTTCATTGAAATTTCAAGAATATTAAATTATGAAATATTTCAACTTTTTTGAATAATTCTTGATATCCTTAGATAAAACGAAATGTTTAAATTTTGTAGAAAATATTAATAAATTATTTTTTCCAAATTAATATGATGAAAAAATGGTTTTAAAAAGAGATGCATTTTGGTCTTATATTGACGAGTTTTGGTATAACAATGAACTTTCTTAAAAAAATGAAGTTAAAAGTTAAAGTTGGTGTACAAGATTTGTATATATTTTCTCTAAGTGCATTTCTTTTGATGTTAGTATAATTTAAATATTAAATCAAAATGAAATAATTCATATGTTCAAATATTGCTAATATATTCTACATCCTGGTATAAGAAATTACAATAACAATTAATAGGTGTTTTTATAATTTTATGAATATTTTGTTATTATAATTTGTGTAGTTCTTTTTTATTACATTTTTAATGTGATTTTTTCTAATAATAATAGTTTTTTTTATTATCGTCAATTAGTATCTGTCTTTATCAATATATATAGCCTGGTTTATTAGTGCTATAAATAATACATTATGCAAACACTGTATTCAAGCCATATTCCTAACTTAACGTGTTGCCACTTGGCCATATTCGCTGCTGTTCCTTAATTTATTCCGTAACCCGAGACTGATCACAGACATGCGTAGCTTTTGGCGTCAGTTAACGCCTAACAAGTGCTTCAGTGTCCGGCTAACCTCTCTCCGGCCACGGCCATAAATCAACGCCCATGTGGCAACCAAAAAACCTGCTGCACAGTGTTTTGGCGCAATGTGTGCGCATCTTCCCAGACACAGACGCAAAAAAACAAAAAAAGGAGCATGCGAATAACTACTAACAAAAAACCAACAAATATATATAAACAAAAAAAAAAAAAAAGAAGTAACGAAACCAACGGCGTGGCTGTTGTTGTCTGCAGGCAGATCCATCCCAGGGCCTGGGCATAGAGCAGCCGTAAGTAGATCCACGCTTTCGTGAGCAAACAATTCGAAAGCTGACAAAAGTGCTGTGCAATAACATGTTAACGACGATCTCTGCTGACGATCGATACGAGTGCGACTCAAATGCTGAACAAGATTGGGATGGGAAGCGGGACCGCAGACAGACTACAGCCCACACGACAACGAATCATAAGCCACGACGACGGGCTGCTCCTCAAAAACAAAAAAAAAATATTTTTACTTTGATTTTTGTTTTTGCCAACCAAGTTATCGAGCTGATATAAATCGATCGCATCTGCATCGAAAGCTCTTTTTTACGTTATTTTTTTTAGGTTTCTTGTAGCTCATTAGTTGGCAGCTAATTTCGCAAGCGTTGTCAGACAATGCCACAGGCTGCATGCCACATAAAACTGTAGTTGCATATTTATTGGTCATAAGTGCGCCGGCAAAAAACAAAAAAAATAATAATAAAGAGAAACAGCCGAAAAAAATTGTTTGAAAATTTGTCTCCAACTACAAAAAAACAAATAATAATAATAAAAAAAAGCGAGGCAAAATTGCCGCAAAAAGCCAAAATGCTTGCATATTAGCAATTTGCATTGTTTGGGCACAACATGTGTGCAGCGCACGGACGGTACGGAGGGACGGACGGACGGACAGGAGGACTGAGTTACGGACAGAGGGACTGGCTGGTGTCTGCACTGGTTTCTGGCCTTTCCAACTGCAAAGCTGCTGGCCTTATATAAAAGCCAACAATAGCCAGGCAGCCTGCAGCCTGTGGACCAGCTTGTACGTAGCTGTGAAAGAATTCTTTAGCCAAATGTTGCTGCTGCTGTGGCTGCTGCATCCGCCTCCAATTCGTGCCCAGACAGCGGCGGCGGCAGCGGCAGCGGCACCCGCGCACATGCTCCTAAATGGAGCCTTCGTGTAAACAGAAAAATTTGACTCATGACTTTGTTGTGTACAGACCGGCAACAACAACAACAACAACAACAACAGTCGCACACATTCACATCCTTTTTTGGCGGGGGCATGCAACACAGTGCTACACTTTTAGTTTTGCTCAAATTAGTCAGCGGGATTTTTGCGGCTGTGTTTCTACAAATTAACGCCAATTTCGTATCACGTTATTAATAGTAACCATTAAATTGCCCGCTCCACGCTCAGATCATTATCTGGCGGCTAACAAGACAACAACAAAAGCCGCCAGCCGCTGTTGTTGTTCTTGTTTTAGTTGCTGCTGCTGCTGCTGTTGCTGCTGGTGGTTGCTGTGGATGCTGCCTGGCTAGTGGGTGAGCTGAACCACTGTGATTCCTTGCGGGACCCGAAATTGGCAGCCGCAGCTGGCTGGCAACGTCTTGCCTTAATTATCTGCATGGCCAAAAAGAAAACAGCCAGAGCAAAAAAATGAAGCAAAAAATAAATAAAAATAAAACTATACTAAATTGTTTATGTGTATTGTAGGTATAAGCAAAAAAAAAAAAACACAGCTGCAGTCGCGTCACCTTTGTTTGCCGTATAGAGAGCGATAAGCTTGTTAACTGTTAACCAAATCTGTAGCAGGCCAAAAACTCTCTGTGCATATGTGTGAGTGTGTGTGTGTGCTTGTGTACGCCCACGTTGGCCATTTGTGCAACGCGCCGCATGGTGCACTCATTTTTTGTTTTAGTTGTTGTTGCTTTATTTGCCAGCTAATCAATGACCCAGTGGCTAATTAACATTAGTCTTAGAGATGGAACCGTGGGCAGAATCAGAAGACTATATCCAATATATAATATATAATGGAATAATCGCTGATATAATAAAATATAGGTATATTAAATTTATGATATTTATATAACGAAACAATTTTCCAAAATTAAATTTATCCTTTTTTTCTTAAATATATGTATATTAATTTGATTAAGTAAATTTTTTTGAGTTATTTGTTAATGTTAATTAATATACATAAAATATAAAATGAAAAACATTTTTTTTTAAGTTTTAAAAAAAAGTAGTTTAATATAAAATGATTTTATTTTATAAAAGAAAAAATTTTAAATTTTATTTTGAAGTCTTTCTACTCTGCTTAGCTTAATCTTTTTAATGATATAAAATATAAAAATTTTTGCTTCCTTCTATTTTTTATATATATTTTCAAAATATTACACTACGTTTAATATTTATACATTTCGACTTAATAAGCTTTTGATTGATTGCACAAGAAAATATTTGTTTTTTATATAATCATGGAATGATATATACTATTTCAAAAAAAAAAAGATTTTACAATAGCATATAAACAACAGTTGCAAAACAATAAATAAATAAATAGATTCAAATGCAATTTCTTTAGAGCAATCCACTAATTTATAACTAACATTTAATGAGGTATTTTAACAAATATTATTTATTGCAACTATAAGGAAAGAAACTCAATTTTTAATTCTCTTTAATTTATTGATATCATAAGGATTGCATAAAACGATGACGAGAGTTTTATTTTTTGGTTTTCATGATTTTAATTGAAGTCATATCAAAACAAAAACGTTGAACTTTTTATTTGTTTTAAATTTATGTCTATATTAATTGAACTAATGGGATTTACGATTGCTTTGTGCGCCGCACATGTCCATCTCTGAGCTGCAGATACTTGGCTAAGATTTGCAACTACTTAGAGCTGGCTGGCCCCAGCGATGCCAGATAGATAAACAAATGCGAATCGGATAATGTCATGTAGCCATGTCATATGTTAGCAGCAAACAAAAAAAAAAAGTATAAAAAACTGGAGCAGTAAGTCAAAAGCAAAGCTGAAAAACATTCTTATCGATTACACCTGAGACCTCAATCAATAAATTGATTGTTAGCGATCAGTTTAAGGCAGGCAGGCAGGCAGGCAGCCTGGCTGGCAATGCCAAGTGGTGCAGCAGTGGTGCAGCAGCCACCATGTGCCTCGCATACAAAAGAGTTTTGGCTGTGGTTGTTGCTGCCGTTGGTCGGCTCTTAAGATAAGCCGCCGTGGCTGCTGCGACTGCTGCTCTGCCTGGTCTTAGCCTGGTCTCAGCCTCTGTGGCAGCCTGGCTTGGATCCAAGTCCAAGCACTTTGATCGCTGCCATGCGATAGGCGGCGAGCGGCGTTGTTAGGAAGTCGTCGCTTGGCCGTTTGTTTGTTTGTTTTGTTGTTGTTTGCCTGCTCTCGTTGTTGTTGTTGTTGTTGTTTCATTTCGTTGAGGCATAAAGCAAGATTTGTGTAAATGTCAGGTGGTAATAGTGACACTGTGCGCCACTTGATTGGTTTTACTTCTGACCAGCACAACAAAACAACAGCAGCAGTGACGACGAACGTGTGTGCCAATTTTATTTTATTTTTTGGCTTTTTTTGGTTTTTTTTTGCTGTTTTTAGCCAAGCTGCCGAATTGGTCGCAAGGTTGTTATGGTTCTTGTTGCTTGCATTTCTTTAATTGGCTCATTTTCGCGGCACATGTTGACCAAAAAATAGAAATAATAAAAAATTGGTAGCCAAATATTTATTGCAGTTTAATGAAAATGCATAACAGAGCGCTCAGAAAACACGACTATCGCATCTAAGCCATCAATAAAACATGTAAATCAATTGCAGCGCATACATGGCGTATGAGTTATGTTGATTTCCACAACCAGTGGCAGTTGTCAACTGGCAAGAACTTTAAGTATGTTGTGACAGTTCAAATGGAATTGTATTTCAGCATATCTATGCGATTGGTGGTTGGAGTTGGCTAATCGCAAATAGCAATTATTTTAAGTTAACATAATTTTAAATAAACCCAGACAAAAATTCAATATAAAAATTATTAATAATTATAAAACTTCTAGAACTTTTGTAGAACCACGGCTAGAAATTATTTGGATTTCAGAAAGAAATATTTTCAAGCAACTTTATTTTTACTACATTAGTTTGTATTTTTTTTTTTTACATTGTTTTGTAACTATTTTAATTTTATTTCAGCCATATTTTGCATATTGCAAAATTGATAAATATTGATTTTTTAATCATTTCATATTTCTGTTTAATTTATTTTTTCAAGGAATCTAATTTTTACAAGACTAGTTTGTATTTTTTTACATTGTGTTGTAACTATATTAATTTTAATTCAGCCATATTTTGCATATTGCAAAATTGATAAATAAGCACTCTTGGACATTTAATTTATTTTAAGAAGCTTTGGAGTCAATTTTAAATTGTTGTTTTTGCATTTGATCTCAGTTTGTTTTGTTACACCCAAACTCATCAGATGGCAACTGGTTGCCATTGACGATCTCAAATCCGCAGATTACAAAAAAAAAAACTGAAAATATAAAAAAACTGCAGGCAGCTTTAGCAACGCCCACCAAAACGGTGACACCCAAGCCCAAAACTAAGCGGCAGTTGCAGTTGCAGTTGCATTTGTGTTGCCTTTTGGGTCGTAAATTGAAAGCACACGCTGCGTCATCAAAGTCATTAAACTGTCGACTGCTTACGGAAGTTTCACTGTAGTTTTTTCGGGGTGTGGATCTGCGTTTTTGTAAGCGATATGTGCGGCAAGAACGTCTCGAACTTGTGTGCTGTATGTGTGTGGGTGCAAGCAATGTGGAGGTGTAGAATGTGGCAAGCTAGCCAAACAGGCAGTCAGTCATTCAGTCAGTTGGTCGTTGTGCCAGAAGCTGCCTCGCAAGTGATTTAAAAGAAATAATAATAAAAGCGCTAAAGGCAGCTCGACAAAACTTCGTCGGGTGTGTCAAAAAAAAAAAGACACTGGCGACAATTTCGCAACGCTGCCAAATGATGGAAGTTGTCAGCTGAAAGGTGTGTTCTACAGTGCCTCTCTCGGTTGCCACACGCCGTCGGTGCATATCAAACGCGCTTTAATGATACGCATGTGGCAAGGCAACTTGCAACTAGCGTAATCACAAACAACTATTTTATGTCACCTTTTGAGTTAAACCGACGAATTTAAATACCCCAAAAACTTTCAATCGTAATGATTCTGAGTCGATTATATATGTAACAGCTAAAAACAAAACCAAACAAACAAAATAAATAAAAAATTAAAAAAATAAAGTCAAGTAGTGGGAAATACAACTAAAAGCGACGCCTCCTCCGATTTCGATTGTGACTCCTCCGTTAATCGTGACTTTCACAATCAACCTTCAAAAGGTTTTTCGCTGCCTCAAACGAGTAGCGTGTACCAGGCGCAAAATGGGCTGCAAACAACAAAAGCAACAACAACTAAAAATCAAGAAGAAGCAGCAGCAGCAGCAACAACAACAACAACAAAAGTAACAACATTTGAAGCGTTTACTTTGGCGCTTCATCGAATATTATTTCTCACGTTCTATTTTTTTGTTGCTGCTGTCGCCGTGCTTGCCCCTTTTGTTGTTGCTGTTATGGTTGATTTTTTTGTTGCTGTTCTGTTTTTGTTTATCATCGGAACTGAGACTGAGCCGAATGCAGCATCATCAACAGCCGACAGTTCTCATTGCCTTAGTTATTATGCGCTTATTTTTGACTGGAGCAGTTTTTTTTTTTCGTTGGGAGTTTTGTTTTGATTATCCGTAACAATTTTGTGTGGTAGTCAGCGGACGCGTGAATTAAATTAAAGATACACTGCTTCTCAATTTAATTATAACCAAATTGGGTGTATGTTTGGGTAGAACAAATGGAATGAAACGCGGTTCACACAATTACTTCAATTACACATTGTTATTAATATAATATTGCCGGAACGAACTGGATTTGAAACATGAAGTATATACATTTAAATTAGTGTGGAGCTCTTTTTTAATATTATTAAAATGAATGTTTAATAAAACTTAAAAATTATATATAATATATAATAATAAATAAAATTTAAATTTAATTAGATTAGATTTATTAAATTAATTAATTCAGATCGGAGAATTTTTATCTTTGAAATAATTTTTCTCCGTTGATCATTGATAAAATTGTACAACGTCTAAAGGCATTGATTATAATAATGAAAAAAGCACAAAACTAAAATAAAAATATATTTTACAAATAATTATAAATCAATTAGCATACATGAAATAAATGAACCCGTGAAGTGTTTTCAATCATTGCTACAATCGTTTAGACACGGTCATAAAAAAAAATATGTATAACAGAAAACTATTATTAAAAACAATTTAGTATAAAACGTGTGGGGCATGTAGCATTTGTGTGTGTGTGTGTGTGTGTGTGTGTGTTAAAGGCAAACAATTTCCATTTCCATTTACAATTAAACACTTCCTGTGGTAGCTATTTCAATCGATTCATTAGTTGGTCATTTCAATTAAGCCATAAAAGCCAAACATAACCAACGACCAATTTTCCAGTGCAATGAAGAAATGCTTAGAGACTGAAGACTAAAGACTAAAGACTGCAGACTGCAGAGTGAAGACTGTAGCCTGAAGCCTTTTGCCAGTTTGCATGTTAAAAATCATAAAAATGTTAAATGACAAGCGGGCGCATGTAGTACGTTTGTCTGTCTGTCCGGCCGTCTGTCTGTCTGTCTGCTGCTGTTGTTGTTGTTCGCATTGTCAAATTGCGATCAAAAACGCAACAAACGAAACATGCCACACGGTGCCAACTCGGGAGACGTAGTTGCCAACCAGCAGCATCATGAATCAAAGCCAACAGCTAACAGCAACAACAATAACAACAACAACAACAACAGGTAGACAGTCTGTTAGCCAGGCTAACTCACTGGCTGGCCAGTCAGGCTGAATGCGTTTTAACGGCTACTTGTCTTTGGCTATTTATTGAAAGGATTTTCAACACTCACCGCAGCAGTCAGCAGTCATTCATGCATGCATTCAATCATTCGCAAACGAATGCGAATGCGAATGCGAATACGAATACGATTCGTACAACAAGTCGCACATTTGCGCCTGCCACATGTCCACCAAGCGGCGCTGGTGATGCCACAGCAGCAGCAACTCAACAGCAGCAACATTTGATTATGAAAAGCCGCCTGCGTCTTTGTGGCTGCAACAAAATCGATAAAAATAATTGGTTGACTGCGTCTGCAACTGCAACTGCAACTGCAACTGCAACACGGCGACGGCGCTCGAATTCTGTTGAATTTGCAGCTTGACATGAATTGCAGCTGATCTGCTTGCCAAAAAGATGGAAGGGGGGCGGGGGCTGCAAACAAGGTAACATGTCGACCAGAGGGGATCTGGAGACTGCAACTGCCGCCGAGTCTGGGGAGCATTACAACATGAACACTACGATTGCAGACAGTTGAGCTTTTCCCACGTTCGTGAAAATATTTGTGCGCAAATTATTGGAAAATAAAACACAAAAAAGTGCAACAAAAAATTTAGTGCATTTTGGCTAACGATTTGAATGTGATGTGCTTGTAAAGCATATTTGCCGGAAATTTTCTTTGTTTGGCAACTGATCCAGCCAAAAACAAAAACTATTCAATGCAATTGTAATTCCCATAAAGAGCTATTTGGTATTCGACATATTTTACTATTAGTTTACGAGCTGTTTTTATTTGAAGCGAGAATTTTTAGTATGTGCTACATAAATGCTTGAAATGAAGTCTTTTATGGCAAGCAAAAGACTGAAATCGATATATTAAAATCGATAATTGATCTGTTGAATTTAAAGTGAGTTGTGAATAAAATTTTGTTATATACTTTATTTTAGATAGCAAAAAATATATGAAATGAAATAGGAAAATTTTTAAATTTATTTACTAAATAATATATTGTGGAAATAAGTACAGGGAAAAAATATTGATTATAGCGTGTTTAGAATAAGTAGAAGTATATACGAAAAAACGTTCAGACCATTGGTTAATCATTGAACAAAACACAAATACTCTTTTTAATTTTCTGAACAGAGTAAAAAAACACATACGCTCAAAAAAAAAAAAAAAAATTGTGTTAAGATTTTAATGTTATTAAAAAAAAGTATTCATAAAAATTGATTTAAAAAACTGAGCTAAGTTTGTATTATATTGCTTTAAAGGTATAGTATAGTTATAGTCAATCTGATAATACGGTTGTATAAATGTAATTAATGCTAACTGTTTTCTTTTCAATGTATTAGAGTTTTCCAACGATTTCTGGAATTACTAGTTCGCTATGTGTGGGCTCGTTAGCAAAACCAATAACAATTTTGTTGCCCATCTTAAATAGTTAGCCGCAGACAGCTGCAATAAGTGATGAAAACAAGTCTGTGGATTGTAGGGTATCTGTATGTCAGTTGGTTAATTAGTGTTGCCAGGCAGCATCACATATCGTTTAACGGCCTTTACTCGCCGTTTAATTAAAGTCTGCGCAGTCGTTAATTATTACGCAAAGCGTCTAAACAAATGTTAGCAAATTTGATAAAGTTGCGAGCAACTCGAATGATTTTCAGTTTGTAGCAAGTAGTTGCTGACAGTTGTCACATGGCTGCAGTTGCACTGTTGCACAGCAGAGTTGCCAAAGCGGCGACAACACTTTAAAAATTAATTGCCGAGATTTATGAGCCCGGTCAGGCTCAGTTCGGGCCTGAGAGTCGGAGAGTGCGTGCTCAGTCCGTTAGTTGGGGCTGGTCGCCATATAAGGCGCTTTTTATGCATAAGCTGAACCACATTTCAGCCACTTCACACTTTTATCAGTTTAAAATATGAAGCGGCAAACTATGGGAAAATCTGTTTTTTTTTTGTTTTTCAAAAAAAATGTATTTTTTTGTTTTCTGCTTATAGAGCTTACAGCGAGCCGCAGTCAATTGTGTGGAGATCTGGCTGGCCGTGATAAGGCGCCTCTTGTGCAGCAGTTGGATGCACTCGTGAGCCTGGCAGAGTTACCCTCGCAGCATGGGTGCCACAGTCTGGAGATGCTCGCGGCCCGATTTGCCTGCTGCCTCCAAGCCAACCAAGTTGTGTGTCTGTGTTGGCCAAACTGGCAAGCTATAATTAGACAATAAACAACACCGCAAACAAAGCGCAACTTATTGGGGCGTTGCCGAGCTCTGCAATAAAAAAAAAAACTCAAAGTCTCAGTCTCAATGTGGCACTGGCGGCCAATCCGAGTGGCTGTGGCAATCAAATTGTGCCGCGACAAATTGTGCATTTTGTGCTCACAAATTGAGTTAACGCTGCCAAATTAGCGGCATAAATTTATCGCTCCAAACGAATGGCAAAGTCGCGCCGAGACTGGGATACTGCTCGAGATTGGGGCTTAATTAAGTCTTTACGAGGCAGCGGCAGCAATTTCAAATGGGTGCACAACTTGAGCGCTTAAATAAATAAATCTGGTTGTTGTTGCTGTTGTTGTTGTTGCTGCTGCTGTTGTGGCCAACAATTGGCGCTTGGCCGTTTGCCGCTGTTTGTGGCCAATAAAAGATCGCAGCGCGCTGATTTGACAGGTGAACAATTTTGGGTTGGGCTGCGGTCCGAGTGCCCCAACTTGCCAGCCAGCCAGACAGCCAACCAGCCAACAACAGCAACAACAGCAACAACAACAACTACAGCAACAGCCACAACAACAACTGTTGGGCATGTGTCGCTGGTGGCTGCTGTTTGTTGCCACCACCCACCTGGACAGCTTTGTAGATCGCTGTTGGCCCCCAGGTTGGGGCCACACATTTGTTTCGCCCAACAGCCGGCAAAGATTATTTCAACAAGCGACTGGTGACAACAAATTAATTTAAGAGATTGCCCGATATCCGTTTAGGACTTGCGTTTATTTCTCGATATTTGCTTAGCTTGTATTGTTCGCTTGTTAAAACTGTGGCACTTGTCTCGCAGTTTGTGTCTTATCGAAGTCACTTGTTCGTGTTCAATAACATATATCACAGATAGGCTATATCCGAGACGACAGGACGACAGCGGTTTAAGTGCTGTAAAAGTCAACGAGTCGATAGGATAACGGAACAAGATTCGCTGTTTGAAGCTCAGACAATTGGCTGCTTGATTATTGTAGACAATGATATTTTTCTGTCGGCTTGGGTACTTGTGAAAATATATATTTACAATTTAATATATATTTTAAATTGAAAATTTTTTGTTTAACTTAAATTAAATTTAAATTGAATTTGAGTGCTTAAAATATAATTAATTTTATAATGTTCTTAAATTTCATATTATTTATTTAATATTGGTTTTAAATCTAAATTAATTATTCAACTTTTTGTGAGTCTAAAATAAAGTTGTTTTATAATTTGGTATATAGAAAATCGAAGCATTTGGTTCACTTAAAAACAAACAAAAAATATCGCTCATTTGCACTCTTATAATAAAAACCTTCTTCTTACTCAATGGACCATTACCAAGTCTAAAGCTAAAGTTTTTTTAGGCAGTCCTTGCGTGAATCCTTATCGTATTCAGAGTATAAATCTGTAAATTTTTGTTTCCAAAAATAAAATATTTAGACAAATTATTAAAAACAATTCCATGTCTTTATTATATTCCATAGTGCTTAAACTCAGAAAATTGCATTGCATTTGTGAGCTATTAGGAAAGCTATCTACAATTTTCTTGTTATTTGTAATATATTTCTAGCTAATTTAATTATATTGTGTTTGGTGTCCTTTGGCTAAGCAGATCTTATTGGAAAGTATTTTTACCATCAATGTTAAACAAATTATTTAAATTTCTGCATTTTTTAAAGCATTATTGAAATTACCGCCAGAAATTGTATAAATTAGACCAAGTAGGAGTAAAAAAAAAAAAACAATTTAACAATAAAAGCCAACTGAATAATAAAAGCAAAAGAAGAAAGCGATAGGCGGCGAACAGGTAGAAAGGCAGTTTTAACCGTATTTAAATGAGATATGATTGAATTAATTCATTGCTAAGCTACCGCTTTGAATACCCTGCAAAATGACCATCCTTTGGCCTTACCAAATTGTATACATTTCACTCCATCAGTGTTCGTCTCACTTGATTACTTCATTTATAGCTGTCTGGCCGTTTTTTGTTGGCTATGTTTTCTTTACTTATTTTTTTTGTGGTTTATGCAAATCTTGGCTGGTTTAAAATTGATTGCACACTTCAGTGGGGAAGGCGCATGACTGATGCGATCGCAGCAACCGTCAAGACGGCCACAAATAAATACCACAATGCGCGCAGCCATAAATAAAAAAAATCAAAAAATATATACAAAAAAAAAACTGTTGCCAAAAAAAACTAGCGGCGAACGTTGAACGTCGATTTTGCAAGGTCAAACGGAGCGTATGAGCAATGTGGCCCATTGGAGCTGGCCGGGCCTACGGTCTGGCCGGGACTGGCCTGGCCTGGGTCTGACTGGGCCCTTAGACTTTTCAAAAGTCAACAGCAGTTTAAACTCGTTTGCAAAACACTAACGGGCTGTCCCCGCACCCTCCCCAAGCCAACCCCCTCCGACTGCACTCGCTTCCACTCAATTTGTTTGCCCAGCGGCATTGAGAATTGGAGTGTCAAACTTTCAGCTTTCAATGCACGCCAGGATGCCGCAGTCGATGGCGATGTCGATGTCGATGCCGATGCCGATGCCGATGTTGATGCTGCCACAGCCAGCAGCAACAGCAGTTGCACCAAAGATGTTGCTGAAGCCGCAGCTTGCTTGCTGTTTTTGTATTGACATTAAATGAAATAATCTGCGATGATTGTGCATTAGTTGCAGTCAGCAGGAGGAGATTCAGGCATGGTCAGAAAGAAAGAGAGGACAACAGAGAGAGGGGGAGAGAGAGGGCTATAGTTCTAGACTGCTGTATTTGGGAGAAGCGACGTCGTGGTTCCCATGGCATGATTTTGCATGAAATAATGTGGCGCACGAGTGGGCGGGCAAATGCTGGAACTGTAGCTGGAGCTGGAGCTGGAGCGCCGTGCGGGGGGCCACTTGTCGTGGCAATCGTTGCCAAGCTGACTGCTTGGGTGACTGCCTGCCTGGTTGCCAGGTTGGCTGGCTGGCTGTCTGCTTCGTTTCGTATCGGGCTTGGATGCTTCATTCAGCTTGTCTTTCGGTTTCTGTTTCTGTATTTTTGTTTTTAGTTACCTTTTTTTTGTGTCTTAGCCAAATTTGCGACGAAACAGGAACCGTTAACTGCGGCAATTTGTGCTGCCAACGTCCCTCAGTTTGTTTCCCACGTTATAATTCGTTAGATTTTCAATGCCCTCACTTCAGTTTTTTTTTTTTGGGCCTTGTCTCGACTTGATACAGTTTTTTTTTGCTGCTGAACTTCTAATGACACTCGCTTAAAATGGTAGTTGGGCATTTGGGTGCACAAATAGCAGTAGCATTCAGTGTTGTGTAGCAGCACAAAAATGCTTGCTAAAAATTTGTCAACACCTGAGCGAGCAATGACATAGAAAAGGAAAGCATAAGAATATAACAAATATTAAAGAGAAATATATTTTAAAAACTCAAGAATTAAAAACTATAATTTAATTTATTAATTTTCTGTTTATTAGCTTTAATTGGTTCTTGGATATTTACAAGTTTTAAATATTATTTAAAGCTACAACCAATCAGCATCAAAAGCTATAGTTAAATTAATAAAATACCTTTTCCTTTATATAATTAAGTTAAGTAAATTTTTAGTTTACTTTAAATGAACACTACAAAAGTAGTAAAAGTCAGTGCGGTGTAGCGGTAATATTATAAATGAATTAAATATCAATATTCAACACTCAAAGCTTTTAATAATGCTTAAAAATAAACCAAATAATTGTTTATATTCTTTAAATTGTAACCAAGAAAAAACAGCAGCAACATATGACAAAAGGACTTTTAGCATCACTTAAACAGTTTCAACAAATACAAAAAAATTAAATGTTTTCTTGTTCATGTGGAAGTCTTTGATTATAAATCAGTGTTGTACAGCTCATTTTTTAACACATAAACGGTATATTTCCCTTTTACATTTGCTACACAGCTTTTTAATGTTTTGATTACAATAGTCTTGAAGAAAAATTACAGTCTAAGGTGCGATTTTTTTTATTGGCAGTTAAGTATTTAATGTTAATTAATAGCTTTTTTTGGCTAGCATTTAATTGTATTTGAGAAACAAAAATATTGAATAGGTTTTTAGTGTAAGCTTTCAATTTGCACAGCTTTATAGCTGCTCCTTTTGTTCCTTTGTCTTTTCATTTTATTTTGTTTAAGCTCCGCATAGTTAACTGGGCTAAGCTTTCGGTTTGGGGGCTTCCCCTCGGGCTGAGCTTCTGGGTTGACACTTGGACTCGTGCTGGCATTGCGTGAGGCCGCAGCCTTTCTCTTTTTTTGTTTCAGCTTCTTTTTCCTCCTTCTGCCGTTTTATCGTCTTCTACTTTTTGTTCATTTGCTAAGTGCGCATCACGTGCAAGCAATTATTTTATCAATCATTTAGGCGCTGTTGTTGCTGCTGTTGTTGCTGCTGTTGTTGCCGTTGTTGTTGTTGTTGTTGTTGTTACTGTTGTTGGCTCCTCGCCTGGCTGCCTGTCTCTTGGCTCTTTTCTATGGCTCTGTCCCGACTTCGGGGCTGGTGCTCAAACAGCGAAAACGCATTTAATGTCTGCTTAGTGTGATTACGACGCATTAATGCCCGTTCGCCAGCCACCCCTCGCGCCCCTTACCCCTCCCTGCCACATGTTGCATCTCTGCGTTGTATTTTGTTTTTACTGTTTTACAGTCACCGGCGGCGCGTCGCGACTTGTTGTTGTTACTGTTGTTGTTGTTGTTGCTGTTGTAGTTGTTATATGTGTGTTAACTTTCAAATAAATTAAACATGAAGCTGGGATCATTTATTTCACTCGCTCCACCTAACTTGCCAGCTCGTTTGGGCCTGGCCTGGCCCCGGCCTGGCACCTGGTACGAAAAATATATATGCCCACTCCATCGATGGCCATCCCAGTCAGCGGCTTAGCCGCCTTGCAGCGTCCAAACTATGCGCAATGTTTCTTCATTTTCACATTAAATGCGCAATTCCCGACATTTGTTTGAATTAACACGCAGCAATTACCGCTCACCAGCTCCAGACTCTAATTCATGGATACTATCGCATATTAGAGACGCACGTTTTTCTTTTTCGGTGGTGTCTTTTTTGTGGCCCAAGGATGTGCGCGATATGCCAGGAAATTAGTAGCTATTTTTGGGAGTCTGAAAATGGGGAACTTTTAATTACGTCTTAGATAATATTTAAATGCATTAATGCGCCCAAAGGAATCCTCTTAGAAAGTGTTATTAACATCTGTTATCGAACACTACCAGCTTAAATATTTAGCAAATACAATTTTTAGCCTGGGTTGGAAAAGTCAAATTCCAGATACGATATAATGATTTTTTGTGTATAATATTATAAATTTTTGTAATCGCTTTACCAAAAATAGATAAAATTTTTTCTCTTTTCTATATTTTATATCGATTATAGATTATAAATATTATACATTTCTTCTTTTCAATTCGCGAGTTTTATTAAATAACAAACAATATTCATAAATTGAATTTTAAAATCGATTCGATACTAAAGATAATATTTATATATATTGGATAATAAATGATTATCGATTATATATTATACTCTTTTTAATACAATCTTTTCATAAGTATTATCAATTTAAGTTTAAAAGCGATTAACCTAGTTGTATAAATAATAATGGTAATTACCAATAAGAAGAATTATAATTATCGATAAATATCAAATATCAATTGGAAAAGAAATTCTTAATTCAACACACTGTATTTTGTCTAGATTTCTCTAAACGATAATTTAGGCTGGACTTTATGCAAGCTCTAAGCGAGCACTTAATTTAAATAAACTGAATGAAGCCTTTTAAGCCGTTTAGACAATTTATCGATAGCCGCTTGGCAAATCGTGTCGTAATCCCTGCTGCAGCAAGTTCCCTAACATCTAATCAATAACAAATACGATCAATTAATCATCACACTAAGCACTAAACGCCTTACAGGCTAATAAGGCCAGCGAACGTGTATTCTACTTAGCACAACACACACACACACACACTCAAACACACACACACACTCAAACACACACGCACACTCATGTGGCAACCACTTTAAGTGATCGTCGCATCGTTTATCTGCTGCAGACAAAGAAATGCATAAATTATTTCTCAGAGGCATTTTAAAACGCCTGTTGGGCAACTTTCCGCTGCTCAGGCTGAAGCCGTAGCTGTAGCTGATGCTGATGCTGATGCTGATGCTGACTAACTGCTCTGCTCCGGCTCTGACCGTGGCTGGATGCTGCCTACTTACGAGTGCTGACCATTTGGAAAGCCTTCTGCTTCGTGTCCACGCTTTTGTCCATATTTGTACACAATTAGCAATGACACAAAAAATAAAAATAAGAGAGATACAAATACAAAACGAAAAGCAACAGAAACAAACTTCACACACCATAAATCGATTATCATTGCGAAAAACACACGCACACACACACACACAGACAAACACAGCTGGGCATTAAATCAAATAGCACATTTTACGCCTCTTTGGCTGTGCATAAATTTATTTATCGACTTGTCCATCGACTGTTGGCCGTCGCCTTATCGCGGCACGCATCGTCAACGCGGCTATCGTCAATCGGCGTTGCGTATACGCCATGTCTGCCCCGTCAGTTAACTACTGTATGTGTATGTGTGTGCGTCTGTGTGCATGCATAAAATGTATAACAAAATTGTCATTAGCGTAAAGCATTTGTTAAGCGCTCCAGATCAACCGATAAGCCAGCAAGGTGTCCGATCTGGGGCCGAGCTGGGCCCCAACACATCCATCAACGCCGCCGCCGATGTGGCTGCAGCAGTGCATCAATCGGTGGGCAGCGCTGCAACACGCGCTGACAATCAATGTGCGACAAGCCACGAAAAACGGGTCCAGTTCCAGTTGCAGTTGCAACGCCTGCAACGCCTGCAACGCCAGCAACAGTTGCTGCAGTCTTTGCCTGCCTCGCATTGCTTTTCACACCTTCGCGGCTGCCGTTTGTGGCTTCTCTTCTTGTTATTTCTTTTTATTATTTTTCTCCTTTTTTTTTTTGTGTTTTTGGCCTGGCCTAGACCGGGTGTAAAATAGCTGCATGATTGGCATTGCGTTTGTATCTCATCGGCTCTGTCTGCACCTTGGCAGCTGCTAGCTGCTTATTGACAATGCGTCCGGCGTTTCGCTGGCTTTGGCTTTAACAGTGGCTTTGGCGGTGGTCGTCGCAGTTGCTTTGATGGCACCACCAGGCCATGGAGGCTAACTAAAAACAAGTTGCGTTGACATACCAATTAACTTGACAAATACATAATTGGTAGCAAACAATTAAATGTTTTTCTTTTTATACTCAACATTTTGCTTGCTTGTTTTTTTGTTGTTGCGGAGAATGCGACCTGGCCAACAGGCAGTTAACTAACGTGGCCAACAGCGCTGCCAGCCCATTTTGCTGTCAGCTTATGAGCGCAGAAATTCATTTAAATTTATCTAGTTGTCAGTTTTGCTAAGCTTTAAGATATTTGCACAATTTGCTCGTAAAAAACAAATCGAGCAATGGCAAAAAAAAAGCGGAAAAAAATAAACAGAGAGATAAAAAAAAAGAAGAAATATCCACACACAAATAGAAATACAAACAGAAATAAAACGGCAGCCGCTAACGAAGCGCCAACAACATAGAAGTCCAAGTCGTAGTCGTTGTCGCAGTCGAGGAGGATGACGACGATGCTGTGGGCAGCGCCAGTTTATACCCTTGCCAGAAGGGTATGCCCGAACAACTAGTCAGCCTGTACAAATTTGCATAAATTTTGTTTGATGGAAAGGTATTTGATTTTAGAAAAGTTTTATTTTGTTTACGTGCAACAACATATAAAATGTAAGACAAATTCTAACATATTTCTTCAAGCGATCAGTAGAAAAGTTAGTAGTTTCCTAGTCTATTTAACAAGATTTCGTAACTTAAAATTTGGACAAATATTGTTTAAAAATATTTTGCTATTATATGTTATGTCAAATTTTGCATTATTATTTTTTAATTTTTAGGATTAAGACTAAAACTACTTATTTAAACTGTTCCACAGGACGGATACTAGCTTATATTAGGTTACACACTACATATTTTTAGTATTCTAATAATTTAATAAACATTTTTTAGAAATAAATTAGAAAGTTTAGAAATTGCTTAACTTAAAATAGGTAAACTAAGAAAAAAACAAAATTAAGAAAATGGTTTATTAAAAACTATGTTAAGTTAAAAACTTTTTAAGCAAAATAGTTGAGTAGTTGAGCAATTGAAATATAGATACAATATAAATATTGCTGATTTTTACTTAATTAAGTGCTTACTTAAAATGTGTTTTTTTAATACTTTTAAATTTTTAATGGTTATATAAAAATAAATAAATATAAAATTTCGCCAAAAGTAGAAATTTAAGTATATGTATTTAAAGGCCAAGTAAATATAATTAGTAGAGCATGCAATATTCGTTGCATTAACTTTTAAATGTTCTGCTCAAATGACTGTTGTTGTTGTTGTTGGCTGTTTGTTTGCCCGTTTGGCAGGTGCAGTTTGCATTCGCCAGTGTTTGTAGCTGTTGCTGTTGTTGTTGTTGTTGTTGCTGCTCATTAGTTTTTTGCTGCCACAAAGTCTACGTCTGTTACCATTTTGGGCTGGCTGGGAATCAGGCGCTGGATTAGCCAGCGGACCAGTCAGAGTCAGCGCTCAGAGTTAAGTTAGGAGTTAGGAGTCAGCGTTCGGCATTCAGTTTGGCTAAGATAGATAGCGCGAAGCCAAAAGGAAAATCGAAACATTTGCCCAGCTCTATCGCAAGTGTGGGAAACTTTTATTTCAAGGTTCAAAAGACGCCCGCAGAGTGTGAAAAATGGCTAAAGAGTGAAAAAATAAAACTAGCTAAATATGTGCATGTGTGTGTGCATAAAAGTCTGGCGGCGGATTTTAGGTTAGCTGCCCCCACGGCGTATGCGCAATGCCATAAATTCAGATGTGCTAACGCCGAAAGTGTTGTGTGTGTACGCTTGTGTGTGTGCGCGTGTGTGTGTTGGGCATTGCACATACGCCATGTTGTTTCATAATTATAACTTAAATACGACAGTTTTATATAAAAATCCACTAGTAAATCAATGTGAGCGCGCCTGGCAATTAACTGCCAAGAAACGTAACAGACATAACGACGAGTCGGTTGCTGTGGTGCAGTTGCTGTGGTGGTGGTGCAGCGAAGCACGTCGCCAGGCAGACAAACGGACAGCCAGCCAGCCAGCCAAGCGAACTGTCAATTATAACCAATCGCACACCAAGTGCACATTAAACCCTATCAACTGTTTTTGTAATTTATTGTTTGGTTTTGCCAACAAGTCGCATTTGGTGCGAGATCCGCATTGCAAGCACCACACGCTGCACCGCACCGCTGGGCGCTGGCAAAACGGGCTAACTGCAACTCTTTGGTCGCTTTGGTCGTCAGCCTCATCATAATTATCGCTGGCTGCTCGGGCGGCACGTTCAACGCAATCGCAGCAGAACAGCTAACAGCGAACAGCTCCCAGCCAAAGTCAAATGAGCAGTTTATGGCCAAGACGACCATTTTGAAGACGCGCCAAAGGAGCTGCCTAACTTGACTCTCTGCCTGCCGCTTTGCTCTGTGTGTGTGTGTGTGAGTGTGTTTGTGTGTGTGTGTGCCACTCGGGGCAACATTCACTTTTTTTATTGCACCACTTTGGCAATAGGCACAAGTGTGATTTCAAATCTCTGGGTCGCAGCCCCGTCCCCGTCCCCGGCCACTAAATTGGCAGAAATATGAAGTCAGCGTGTGCATTTCGGTAAAAGCGGTGATTATATGCGCACTGAGTGCCAGGAGAATGGACATTTTTGGACACAAAATATATGACAGTCAGTCGCCCGCTGTTGCTGCTGCTGCTGTTACTGTGGCTGCTGCTGCTGTTGGCCACATAATGCGCATTAGCATATGCATCGCACTCGCATCGAACTGTGCTGAGAAAGCCAAATGTCTGGTCCCTTCTAAGCGGCGCAATTGCAAATGGGGCAACACACCGCAAAATGGCTAAATGGCCAGAAACGGCTAGAAACGGCACTGTGGGCTGACGTTGATGGCCAGTTCAATTAAATGCCATCAATTTTAATAACACGAGAGACGGGGCACACACACACTAACACACACACACACACCACCTTGGGCGCTCTGTAGCCAAATGCTGGCATGGAAATTACAAATGCATCAGAAACAGCCCCAACGAACAGAGTCCGAGAGTCAGAGAGTTGGCGGCGGGTCTGGGCGCATGTGTAGACAGACCTGGCTCTAACGCACTTGAACCACTTGAGGCTAAAACAAGCGACCGGGCGACCATTTCACAGGCCCGCGTTGACGGTCAGTTGCGACTGCGACGGCGACTGGGTCTGTGGCCCTCGGTCATTTTGGTGCAGGGGCCTCAGATAAAGCACTTAAGCATGGGTCACTTGTACGGTTTGGCAGCAGGCAACAGCAGCAACAACAACAACAGCAACAGCAACAGCAACAACATCAACAGCAACAATAACACTAACGGCGACAGGCAGCCAAAATGAGCAGAGATTAACAAGTGAAAATTGAAAGCAGTAGCCGCAGAGAAGGGAGTAAAAAAAAATTATTCGATAAAAAAAAATCTTATTCAAAAATAAAAAAACAATTATTTTCCTATACGTTATAGCACGTACATAAATACTATATAATAATATTAAATATTTTACTTTTTTTCTTATTTTTTCAATTCAATCAAACACAGATTTTTAATTTTCTCTTTTTCACAAATGAATTCTTACCTATTTAATAGATCGGTCCTCTGTCCTTTCGTTTGCATTTTATCATGTTTTTATTTCAGGCTAGTTTATATTATTATATTTTTATTGTTTTAATATTCAGCAAACATTTTTGAATTATGAGTCATCGGGAAGAGAATATAGAAAATCCCTACAAATCTATTCAACAAAAACTTAAAGCAAACCAAAACCAGATTGAACAATTAAGCAAAGTTTTATTTAAATAAAAACAATATTCAAATGATAATCGTATGAACATAAAACCAATGTAAATGGACCATAAATATGCACATACTTTCGTTAAGACGATCGCCTATCGGTTAAAATTCCAAAACATATTTTTTTTGTAAATTCGTAATATTCAGTTCATTTGGCATTCATTAATATGTATAGGCCAAGGCTAAAATTGGAATATTCGTCATTCATTGAAATTTGGCAATGATGGAAAGAAATGGGAAGAGGAAAGAAAAATGAAAATGTAGAGAATACGAAATGGAGGAACAGTGTTTGAAGAAAGATAGAAATAAATTAATAAATAATAGATTATTTTAAAGTATAAATAATATTGTCAGAAAGTAATAAATCAATTTAAGGTTGTTTCTAATATTAAATTTAAATTAAACTTTAGAAACTTATTTAAATAAAAATAAATATATTTTTTTTGTAAGTAAAACTTTATTAAAGAAGTTTATTTCGATGAATTTTATAGTTTATATAAATTGCAAAAATGATGTAAAAACTGTAAGACATCCGTTTGCTGATCAGCCTTTGGTACTTCACAGATATCAAGATGTTAAAGCAAGTTGAATATATGAGTCTATTAAAAATGTAAAAACAAATAATCAATGATTTTATTAAGAAACCTACCTTAACCAAAGCTGGCTGATCAATATTCATTATTCAATCGGAACTAAGAAATATGCAGCGCACAATTCCACTCTTGATCATTTTTAGAAAAAGAAATAGAAAAAGAAATAGAAAAAAACCAGTCAAGTCAAGTGCTTCGTGGCGCAGAGCAAAACTTTCATGTGGAGCACGACAAACCCTTCGCAAGAAGCGGCTACAAAGGAGCTGAAAAGGGGGGTCTGGGGGATATGGTAGATGTTGCTAGAGGAAATTGGCAGCCGTCAGGCATCGTGGCAAGCAACGGCAGTCAGTGGTTGCCGTTGCGGCAGCTGCTGTTGCTGCTGCTGCTGCTGCTGTTGGCAATTGATGTCGCGGGCGCCAAAATCGACACACTTGTCCCTCTGCTGAGGCAATGTGTGTGTCTATGTGTGTGTGTGTGTGTGTGTGGAGCTGGCAATCGGCGCCGCTCAAGTACAGGTTAAATGGATCACGACTGCACGGATTTGATGTCCGTCTGTCGCCAGTCTGCGGGGCCCATAAAATACGCGACATGCAAACGTTTTTGATGCAATGACTCGGTTAGCCCGATGCCGGCTCTGCCCGATGCCGGGGCCAGGCAAAATTAGGAAATTGTCTACAACTGTTAACTGACAAGGCAAAGTGTTCCAGACAGTTGCTGTTGACTTGATGGCGACTGCCGCCTCTCGTCTGTCTGTTGTCGCTCCTTGGCTAAAGCTAAGCTGATTTTTATGCCAATACCCGGCACATTTAACGAGTCTCATTAAGCTTTTGCGACCATAAAAACTCAACAGTTGGCCATTTTGTTTAACTGACTTTCAATTGCCTTTACAATTGCAGCGAGCACCTCGCACGCCACCAGCAACAGCAACAGCAAATCCGCCACCAAAGCAGCCGCCAGCAGCAAGACCTACAGCAGCATCAGCAGCAGCAGCAGCAGCAACAGTAATAATAACAACAACAATGGAAACTATAGCAATGGGAAGCAGGCGGGCTGCTCATCCTCTGCCGCTGGCTATGCAGCTGGTGCTGGTCCCACGTTGGGCGCCTTTGGGCGGCAGCAACAGCAGCAGCAGCAGCAGCAGCAGCAGCTGTACGCATCCGGCGTCTCCAAGTTGCCATTCTCGCCATTCTTTGCCGCATCGCCATTCTTCTTCACCTATCGACGCATCAGCAAGCAGGAGGACAACAACAACAGCTGCAGCTACAACAACGGCAGCAGCAGCAGCAGCGGCACCGGCAACAGCGCCAGCAGCAGCGCCCTCATGCAGGACTACGATCGCAAGTTCAGCCTGCTGAGCCTCTTCAAGAATCCCTACAAATTCACCGATGCACAAGCGGGGCGCAAATGCTCCACGACGAGCAGCAGCAGCGGAAGCGGCGGAAAAGTCGCCGGCGGAGCGGCAACAGCTGGTGGCGTGTGCTCCCCACCCAGCTGGAAGAGCTATGCGGGCGCGGGCTCACCGCACGCGGCGCTGAATCCGGCCTTTGGGGGCGTGGCACTGGGCGGCGGCGGCAGCCGCAAGGATAGCAGCAGCTTTAGTGGCATCAACTTTGGCGGCAGCGGTGCGGGCAGCGGCGCCTCGTTCAGCCGCGATGCCGCCTCCAATGGCGGCGGCGGCGGCTACAATGATCTCTCCAAGAACCGCAAGGTCCACAAGTGCGACACCGAGGGCTGCGACAAGGTCTACACCAAAAGCTCGCATCTCAAGGCGCACAAACGCACGCATACAGGTGAGCTTCAACCAATAAAATAAGGGGCGAGGTTCTAAACTTTTTATGAGCGGGTTTTTTCTCAAAGTTTTAATATTTATTTTATTTGATATCTAAAATGCAAAAATGAGAAAAATTACAATCCATTGTTCCATTTCATAGTTCCACTTTAACTGTTTTAAACTCAGCATTTAATGTAATTAAAATTGTCGATGGGACAACTTTAATACTAATAATGAAAATGATTTAATTAATTAAAAGGGAAATCCCTTTTATTTTTCTTTGCTTATCGTTTCATTTTCACTATTCCACTTTGACTATAGTTTATCATCTTTACAATTCAATATTAATTAGTCAATTTTAAGTTATTGAAAATTTGCCTGATTATGCCTATTTTACTGTTCAATTTAGACTGTGCCATTTTTATTGTTCCATTCTTATGGGTTTTTTGCATTTTGATATTCTTACTGCTCCATAATTATTATATTTCCGGTGTTCCATTTTCCCTGTTCCATTTTCCTGTTCCATTTTCCCTGTTCCTTTTTTACTGTACCATTTTCACTGTTCCATTTTCACCGTTCCATTTCCACAGTTCCATTTTCAATGTTCCATTTTCACTGTTGCATATTTACCAACTCCATTTTCACTGTTCCAATTGTAGGTGAGAAACCGTATGTTTGCACCTGGGAGGGCTGCATCTGGAGGTTTGCCCGCTCCGACGAGCTGACCCGCCACTACAGGAAACACACGGGCGTGAAGCCCTTTCGCTGTCAGCTCTGCACCCGAAGTTTCAGTCGCTCCGATCATTTATCGCTGCACATGCGACGCCACTGAGCCACAGGCCATATGGAAATACTCACTATAGCCACGCCCATGCCCACTTCGACATCATTTTTATAGGAAAATGCCCCAATGAGGCCGTTTTGTTTTGACGTTTTCTCCTTATTATTTATATACAAAAAAAAAAAAACAAAAAAACACACACTGTTTCATGCATCATTTCGTTCAGTTTGTCGTAATGCTTAAGTAGCTCAATTTAGTTTGATAAGCGGGCTCAAAGCCCAGTTTAGCTGTAAGATTGTAGGTTGTAACTGAAACAAAAGGAATTTGTAAAATTTTGTATAGCCTGTAAGCAGACGTTGCCTTCAAGAAGCCAAGTTAACAAGCGGTACTACGAGTATAATGACAATTTACTACTACACTACCTAATAACTGAAACATAAAAATAATACAAAATATATACATATATATTTATATATGAATATTTGATATTGATACGGTTAGTATGCCTATATAAGTATATATTTGTATTGGTGCTAGCAACTTGTGTGTACATATAACAAACGAGATACGTTTTACATATCCATTATACATTAGCCAGTAATAAGGTTTAACTAATTTTAGCACAAATTTTTATATTGGATGTTAAGTAGAAAATTTTATACAAAAACAAAATAACCGAAAATAGAAAAGACAAAAACAAACAGACAGACACAAGAGGCAGCAATATTTATAAAAGACAATCATATGATAATAATAAATTCTCAAATAATTACTTATATACTTATATACATATATACCATACGATATGGCAGTTGCAAAGCAGTCGATCGGTCAGTTTAACATTCCAACGATAACTTTACTTTTAATAAAAAATGCAATCAGATAAAGTAAACAAAACAATCACTTTTATCAACATAATTAAAAACTAGTAAATTTTATGTTCACATCTGAATATATATGTGTAGTGCCTCTCTTTTCGCTTCTCATACGAATATAAAAGTAAAAAAATTAAAATTTTGTATACTCACAAATTCAATTGCCGAAAATTAACATTTTTATTATTATTTATTATTGCAAAAATTTTAAATTCTACCTATTTATCATGTAATATTTTGAAGCTGAAATCAGAGTACTCAAATACTATTTAGATGTCATATCTCTATACAAAAGACCCGCGAAATTAGCTTCTACCTTGTTAGCTCTTAATTAAACTTGCTTCTGACTTGAAAGCTATAAACACAGATCGGAGTCGATAAATTCTTAAGACCAAACAGTATGCCGCATACTCGTGCAACGACTGCAGCAACTGAAGACCTGCAACTGCCACATAGATTTAACATACAAAAAAAAAAAACGAAACAACACAGCAAAAAAATTCAACTGCAAGCATCAAAAAAGAACAAAGTGTATTATTTTTGTACGCCAATACCTTATACATATCTACAATACATATTTTTTTTCGCTGAAATAAAAATAAAAATAAAAACTTTTTTGTACCATAAACACACACACACGGACAGACACAACATATTTGCTCGTGGCTGCTGCTAAAGCTGAACAATAACAAGAAACGGGCAGCTCATTAAGCCAGACAACAAGCCGGGTCCAAATCCGCTGTGGATTTTCATTTAAATGAAAAATCAATTGAGCGCACAATGGCTACCAAGTGGCTGTCCCTGTTCACTCCACTAACCACGGTCCGCAGCTTAGCCAAAGATGTGTGGCAAGTTGTCAACAGGCAAACGGCAAAACGGCTGCAACCGAAGTCGCGGCCTTTTGTGTGGACACACTGTCCGGCCACGGCCCCATGGATTGGGGTCCAGCTCTGGCCTGGCCACTGTCGCCGGCACGCACCCGCCAATTGTCCAGGGGAGCATTGTCGTCGTTTGTCGTCGGCTGCGTTGCGCGTTGTTTGCAATAATAAAGATGACAAATTTCTCGTCATTTGTAATTTCAATGCGGGCCTTGGATTGGCTTTTTGCTAATACGCGCAACTGGTTAGAGCAGCTGCCAGCGCGGCACTCTAACACATTCTCTCTCTCTCTCTCTATCTCTCTCTCTCTCTCTCTCTCTCTCTCTCACACACTCTCTTTTTCTCTCGCTTGCTCTCCGCGATGACACCTGCAGCGGAAATCAGTGCATGAATAACGTTTCGGTCATTAAGCTAAAATTGTGAAATATTACGTATACGCAGCGGCAATTTATTGGTAAATTAATAATAAACCCAACCGACAGACAGTAGCTACCGCTGTTGCTGCTAGCAAGCGATGAGGCCGCGTTTAGCATAAAGGTTAGATATATATAACATACCGGTTTTTTCGGGTTAATTAATATACTCCTCTGTCTGATTGTCTGTCCAACGAATATGCCTTTTGGTCAGGTCATCTTGGCGAGGCTGACGCCAGGTTTAATGACCCGCAGCATGCAAATGAGTAAAAGTAAACAATCGAGCACCAAACAACACTGAGTGCAATAATTATGTTGACCCGTGTGCGCTCTGCCTTATTTATGCAATAATTAAAATTAAAGTAAACAATATTTGTTTTTACTATAAACAGGTAAGAAATATATTTAAGACAAATGTTTAATTAAAAAAACAACAAAATTTTTCTTTTATTAATTTTGAGGTCAAAGGTAAACTTTGTTGTGTTGCTAAATTTCGATTGGTTAAAATTGCAGGTCACCTTATCTGAATGTAAAATGTTTAACACGACATTTAATTTATTTTAAATACATTTTAATTTGTGGTTGTTATTTTAAAGCCTTAAAACAATTAATTATTCGTCCTGCTCGTAGAAAATGCTTAAAAGTGTTAAATAAAATTTATATTTAGAAATTTTTATTTTCAAAATTCTATAAAAAATTTATCTTTATTATTTATTTGTATTCTAGTTAATGTTTTTTTTTTTTTTTTTTTTTAATATGAAGCAACAATTGTTTTCCTAAGATAATGGCTTTGATTAGGCTTATATGGTGAAGAAATTTAGTATTTTTAATTTTTTGCACAGGGGTTTTGGTACGTAAAAATTACGAATATTTAAAGAAAATGTGCAAATTAAAAGTGGCGCAACTTCCATAAAAAAATGTTATGCAGCAATTATTGGGCATTAAAATTAAAATAATAAAAATACAAAAAAAAAGAAACTATTGGTAGATTGCTTTAAATGAAAAATTTAAGAGTCTGCTGCATGCACTGAATGTACCCTTGACATGAATCTGACAACAAACACACACACACACACATACACACACACGACGAGCTCATTAAAAGCCAATAAAGTTGCAGCTATGCATCAGCAAACGTGTCCATCAAATGCTGCCTGCCACATGGAGCTGCAACAGCCGATCAGCAATTGAATGCGGATTCGGGATCGATGCTGTCCATCAGCCAAAAACGCTCCAATAACCAAATCGCACGGCAGGTGGGCAGCCAGGCAGCCGTGCAGCGGGGAGAGGGACGTGCAGATCGGCGAGGAGTTGCGAAGCTTGTATGCGCCTAGGCCAGCCAGTTGGCCATTTTTAATTTATTGTTATGCCTTTTTGCTGCTGCTGCTGCTGCTGGAGCTGTTGCTGCTGCTGTTGCTGCTGCTGCTGGTCGGCGGGTCATGTGCAATTTATGAAACTGTGCGGTTTTAGCGGCCTGATTTTTGAGACACATTTGGACGACTGTCGCAACGGCGGCAACAGCGTGTGTGCTTCCCCTCCCCGCTCCCCCCGGCCAATGGCTGTGTGTTGTTGCTGCTTCTGTCCGTTTGATTTGTGATCGATTGTGTGTCGTTACTTTGCGACATGGGGCATGAAATCTTTGACACCTAACGGTAACTGCCAGCCAGATCGCAGTCACACAATCGCCCCCGTCGCAGTTTGCCTTTTAGCTTCTGCATTAAATTGGAACAGCCTCTGCTGCTGATGCTGCCCCAGCTTTGTGTGTCGCCGCGTGAGCCTCAGAGTTGTCAGCGCGTTGCCAAAGTGTTGGCAGTTTTGCCATTTATTTTACAGGTGACTGAGCATAATGGACAGTTGGTTGTCCATGTTGTGTGTGTGTGTGTGTGTGTGTGTGTGTGTGTGTGTGTGTGTGTGTGTGTGTGTGTGCAACATGCTGTGCGCATTGGCTCAATTAAAAATGGTCTGGGCCACGTTAACGTTAGCTGCCTCATTTGACAATTGGCAATTGCCTAATAGAGGCAAATGGCCAATGGCCAACGGCCAATGGTCAAGAGACCGTTTTGTTACTTCAACTGCGGCCGCCGCTGTTTGCCTTTTCTTTTAATTTTGTTAGCAAAAATGCTTAAATTAAAATTCCCATCACACCATAAAACCCATAAATCATCTTTTATCTAAGCGAGTCTATCGGCGCATGCGCGCGCGCCAACATTCAACTTGGAGCGAGGCAGCACCAGGAAAAACTCTCCAATGTGTGCGTGTGTGTGTGTGTGTGTGTGTGTGTGTGTGTGGAAAATGATGCTGTCTGCTTTGCCAGACCGGGCACTGGGAACTGGCAGCTGAACCTGCTTCGTTGCCTTAATGAGAATTTAATATTTTTCAATAAAAATTTGTAAAAGGCGCGTTTGCCTGTTGCTCCACCGGCTATTTCCGTGGCCTCCACAGAAAGATGTGGCCAACTTTGCTGCCACTCTAAAATGTGCATGTGCCTGTGTGTGTATTTGTTTGTGTGTGTATCTGCTTTATGGCTATTAACGCACTTATGTTTGGGTCGTGGTCGTGTCTCTTGTTTCGGTTTGGCCGGTGGCGGCAGTCGCAGGATTAATTGATATTGGCCAAGGCGGATTCGAGCTTATAAATAGATCGGCAAGACAACTTTATAGCCATAACTCAAAGCATTTACAGATATTAGAGCTCTTAAGCTGATTTTAAGGCTCTTTTTTTATACTGTAAAATAGAATATTGTTTGGTATTTTATGGGGTATTTGATGTGTGAACTAAATCATATTGAAATACAATTTAAATACGTAACTGTAGTTTAAGCAATTTTATTAAAACTTTTTAATATTTTCGGTTATCTAAAATTTTAATTTTTATTATAACAGTTTTTTTTTTTATTTTTGTTAAATTTTTTAATTTGTTTATTTTAAACATAAGAGGGGCAGGCCATGAAACTTAATTATCCTTTGATGATTATCTAAAAATTTTTTAACTATTAGTAAGTAAGCGAAATAATCCCGCTGTAACTTTAGTGATAACAAAAATCTAATAAAAAGTTAAATTCTCAACAGAACTCAAAATGTTGCATATATTTCTGAACATGCTAAAAAAAAAATTTGTATTTAAAATAAAAAAAAAAAAACAAAAATTTAAAATAATTTATATATATTTATACATCTGATTTATTAGTTTGAATTTGACATAAATTTATAAATCTTGTTTTCCACAATGTCTCCAATTTGGTTGTTTTTTTAAATAAATAATTTAAAAATAATTGTCATTGTCAAATTTTTGCTTTGCTTTCATATTTAAATTTCTGAAGAAATTAAACTAAGCTGTGGATAGACTAAAAGCCTTAATTAGTTGTAGAACTGCAGATATATTAGAATTTTGTTAGTTCGCGGTTACATATGGCTATGACTTTATAGTTGCGCGCTTAGAATGATTCACAACTATGAATGAAAATATTTAAATTAAACAAAAGCTTTGCACTAGGAAATAAAATAAGAAGCCATAAGAAATTGCTGTGAAGTGAGAGTATATTTCTCCTAAATAAATAGAGGGGCTAATCTATTCAATGGGCGCCCCCTTTAATAATTGTTCATTACCTGACAATGTCACTGCGTGTGCGGACTACACGAAAAGTTGTTGTTGCTGCTGTTGTTGCCCGTTGTTGTTGAGAGTTGGCCCTGCCCCTGACAAAACAAAAGCCAACGCTTGCATACAAAATTGGCAGAAGTTCAAGCACGGGCAGAGAGAGAGAAAGAAGAAAAAACAGCGAGTTCAAGTCTTGGACATGCGTTTCTGGATCGGGAGCTGGAGCTGGAGCCAAGTGTCGCCAAGTGTCGAGGCGAGGTTCTTTTGGTCTTTGGGCTCGTCCGCGTCTCTGGCGGCGCGTGCAGACAGCTGAGCCTGTTTTAATATGCCAACAATGACAATCAAATGTCACCTCTGGTGCGCCATGTCTAGACGCAGCAGACGACAGCAACAGCAACAGCAACAACAACAACAAACAGCTGCAACAGTTGCAGCTAAAAGAAATTGCATGCAAGCGAGTGCTGATTGCAGCAACAACATGAGCCACAACGGCAACATATAAATATGTCATTTGGCTCATTATAAAGATAGCAAACAGCGCTGACCAGAACTGGGAGATTGCAGCAGTAGAAGTTGCTGCTGCGCCCCCAGAGCGGCAGCAGCAGCAGCAGCAGCAGCAAGCGGCGTCACATTTAAACGTTTAATGATAATTTATGAATGTTGTTGTTTTTTATTGCAACAACAATGCCGTAAACCAATAAATCTTAAGGATCACATAAATCTTGACGCTAACTGCGCGGTCAACGTCGCCGCCGACGTCGACGTCGACGTCGTTGCAACGTTGCAACGTGCCACAATAATTCGGCATTTGGTTCTGTTGGCAACTCTGGGGCACACTTGATCAAACGGCGGGAGTTGCACCATTGACAGCTGCGAAACCTTGATGCGAATGATGGTTTTGTGTGGTGCGTGGTGCTGCAGCTCCTGCGGTGAATGTGTTAATAGGCCAGCCTGGCTGCCTCTTAATACATGGCCAATTGGCTTTTTAGAAAGGCTGTGCATAGGCTAATTTTTTTGCTGCTGCTGCTGCAGATGTTGTTGTTAATTTAATTTTTGCTTTTCATGGTTCGTTAACATATTTTGCTTATAAGGATTTCCCGCTGCAGAGCAAAAAGAAATCACAAGCTGATCAGTGGAAACATGCCGACGCCGCCGCCGCCGCCGCCATGTAGCACACAGGTTGCGGCGGCTTCATTGTTGCAGGTGCATGTTGCCGCAACAATGCCATAAATTGTGACATTGGCTGCTTTTTTTCTCTCTTCTCCTCTCTTTTTTTGTTGCTGGTCTCCCCCCTTTTTGCAACTGCTGCACTACAAACAAAAAAAGAATTAGCCAAGGCAGCAGCAAAAAAAAAAAAAAAATAAATAAAAAATAAATAAAAGAGCAGAAAAAACTTAGAACGAGTTTTGGCATTTACGACTCACTCACTGTGCGGGTTCTGCGGCTGCTGCTGCTGCTGATCTCTTGATGCAGTCAACGGTAGCCAGCGCTGTCTTATACACATATATATATAACCATATATATATATATATGTATTTTGTTTAACTTGCCGCATTATGTTGCTGCTTAATTGGTTATAAATTAATTAAACGTCGATTAATAATCCGGCTTCTTGTCAGTTAAACGCCGCCGACGCCGTTGCTGCCAGTTCTTAGGCACTGGGAACAAGAACAGCAGCAGCAGCAATAAAAGCAACAACAAGAACAACTGCAAGTGGCCAAGAGGCAGTCGAGTCTGGGCCTGGGCCTGGGCTTTGGTTTCAGCCACGTGATGAGTTGGCAATAATGAACTTGTTGTTGTCGCTGTGCTTGTTGCTGCTGGCTTCAACTTTTCTCTAGAAGCTGGAGCAGCAGCAGCCACAACAACAGCAACAACAACAACAAGAGCTTAGACTCATTAATGGGCCAGGCCAGAGCCAAGTCGAAGGCAGCTATTATGGGCTGCCACGGCGTATCAATGACCATTTGGGCGTTTAGGGTTAGCAGCGGCTGTCAGCTGCTTGTCAACGTAATTGTTGCTGTTATTATTGTTGTTATTGTTCTCATTGCTTTGTGCCCAAAACACTGATGGGAACTTAATTAAACGCATATTTAAATCACACCACAGAATAAAAGATAAAGATAACAGTTTAATCTCAGCTAGATACTTTTATATAAAAATATAAAAATTATTAACCAAACCTTAAAACGTCTGACGTGTATTAATATTGGGGATACATTTTTTTTAAGTTAAGTTAAATTATGGTGAATTCTTTTTATAGTCAACAAGATTAAAAGTCATAAGTGACCTTAATATTATTATTATTATTTTTTATTTAAACTTATTAATAAACCTAATCAAATCTAACATAGGTTTGTGCAAATTTAATTTACGAAAATGTTTAATAGTAAACTAGTTTATTGGTAAAAGTGTAGTGAGATTTATAGAATACAATAGTACATAAAGCGTAATATTGCAGCAAAGTCGACTACTATAAATGCTACTGTAGCAGAAGTAGTATTATAGTATAGAGGTATTTAATAGTAATAGTAACATAATAGAAGCACAAAAGTAGTAAAATAGTAGTATATAAGTAATAGCATAGAAATAAATGGCTTACAAAATTAGTAGTAGAAAGTAGTATCGTTATTAAAAAAAAAAAAAGGAAAACAATAGTAAAAGAGTAGTCGAATAGAAATATACATTTAATAGTAATAGAGTAATAGTAAGGCTATAGTAGTGTAAAAGTAGTAATATAGTAGTATATTAGTAATAGAACTGAAGTAAATAGTAAAAGTATACAATAGTAGTAGTAGTAGTAGAATAGTAGTACCGCTATTAAAAGTAAGTAAAGTAGCAAAACTATAGTATAAGAGTAGTAGAATAAATATATACATCAGAATCTTATATAATTATAGTATAGTAGCAGGCAGACGTAGTATAGAAATATTGTACTTGTAGTAAGAAAAAAAGTTTGGTTGTGAAATATATAGAAATTTTCAACGTCATGGGTTTTTAAAATGATTCCAATGCGTATTCGTTTAGTGCTTTAACATTTGTCAGCATGCATGATTCATTTTCGATTAAGTATTACTTTGAGCTGCGTAATACATTTTATGAGATTTTCCTGTAATCTATGCGGCAGTATTTAATCACATTTATTTCAAGACTTGCTTTCAGTTCAAATTTGTTTTTAAGACACAACACTTGCTTAATACGATTTAGAGCTATGGCGAATTATTTTTTAGGCATATTTATTCTTTTAGTAAGCCTCATAATCTTTGGCTATACGAAACAACTCAACAAGGATAATGCAGTAAGTGCAAACAAGGATATCAGTCCTAAAAAATAAAAAGTTAATAATTTTTAAATTTTTTTAGGATAATTCACAATTTTGTCATGAGAAGGATGCGCTGCAGGAGAAGTTAGCGCAACTGCAGAAACAAATGGAATTGGAACACACAACTGAAACACGCTTGAAAAGCGCAACTCGCTCCAGCCGCCAGGTTCGAGATCAGCTGGAAACTTGCCAATCCGAAACCCATTTGAAGACGGCGGTTATAAAGGAGCAGGCCCAGTTAATTGCCGAACTGGAGACAAGAAACGAAAATGCCGAACGCAGGCTGAGAAGGTGCAAAGCAGCCAAGAGAAGTTCGTCCATTACGGAGAATAGTTGCGTACCCTTCGAGGATTCGCGTCTGCATATGGTGAGGTTGCCCGGCGCGAGTCCTTTTCAGGTGGCCTGCGATAGTCGCATTGCCGGATCCGGCTGGATGGTTATACAGCGTCGCCTCAACGGAGCCGTGGACTTTTATCGCAACTGGAGAGAGTATCGCTTGGGCTTTGGCGATCTGCGTCGAGAGTTCTTCATTGGTTTGGAGAAACTGTATCGGCTGACAACGCTGCAGAGTCACGAGTTGTATATTCAGATGCAGGATGTGAATAATGTGACGAGATATGCGCATTACGACGAGTTCAAGATTGGCGGCGAAAGCGCCGACTACAAGCTACTCTCACTGGGCGAGTACGAGGGCAATGCCGGCGATGCGATGCGCATCGATGAGAGAATGAAGTTCACAACCTACGATCGGGACAACGACAGGATGCTCGACAGAAATTGCGCCCAGTTCGCCCACAGTGCCTGGTGGTACAAAAGCTGCTCCTGGAGGTAACCAAAAAAAATATACATTATTTTCCAATTCGCAATTAAACTAATGCAAACTAATTTATATGATGTATAGCAATTTAAACGGCGGCTATTTCAACCAGAAAGGCGAGGAAACCAGGTGGCAGGTGAGCTACAAGCCCGCCACATTTACGAGACTTAAGACGGTTATAATGCTCATCCGACCCAAACAATTACAGGAATTCAATGTAGACATACAAAGTTGAGAACTCAAATATATCATTTATGTTAGTCCTATGTTTTTAATATTGTTTATAAGTAATATAATAAAAAATAAAAAACAGCAATGAAAAGCAATCGTAAAAATCAGAAAACTACTTCTAGTGAAAAAAAATCAGGATTATTGATGATTTTTCTTATGACGAAATTTAACTACACACAAATTAAAATAATATAAAAAAATAATAATAATTGATATTATTTTAACTAAAAAATACGTGCTCTTTAGAAGATCATTTCAGCAGTTTGTCTGTAAAATTTTGTGCTTCGAGCTTTAAAACTGAGGGAGTTATGCAGATTATAACAATTTACGATTTATTAAGACGCGGATAAACAAAAGTTAATATTTTAAATTTTAAAAAAAATTTAAAGTTATTCAGTTAACTTTTAAATTTTAAGTAGATTTCAGCTGCCATTAAAAAATCAAGGAAATTCGCTGACGTAAAAGAACTTCTCGCCCAATGCGGCCACAGCTCGTTTAGCGGCATCAAAATAATTGAAATGGACTTTTAGAACGGGCAACAAGCCGTGGTAAAAGTGCTTGATAAAAACTCTTTAAGATGATACGCACATTAGTTGAGGAAGTAGCCGACGGTCGAGATTGGAGTTTCTAGTTTTCTGATGCTTTTTCCACATTTGCCAAAGGAACAGCTGATGCTGCTGCTGCTGTTGCTGCTGGGGCGAGTGCTCTTTAATCTGACAGTTATTTGATTTGATTGTTGTTGCTGCAAGCGGGATGGCTATAGTGTGTGCGTGTGCGAGCGAGATGCAGCTAGCCAAGTTGTTGTAGTTTATTTCAACACTTTGCGCCGCATATCCACTCAAAGCGACAACCAAGTGATGCCTTTTGTTGATCGAGTGCTTGCTACGCACTTCACCAGCAACACAACAACAACAACAACAACAACATTGGCAACAGTACCAACAACAAATACAATGAACTGCTACAGATTCCACGCTACTTTGGAGCGCACGAATCGAACGCTGAAAAATAAAAATCAAAAGCAGATTCGAGTGTTCATAATAAGTTTTTGGGCAGTGGCGATTAAATCACGGCCCGACCCGGCCCCGTTGTACGCTCAAAAAAAAACAAGGCCAAAACCAAAAGCCGAGACAGCTGCTGGCCAAGTTGGCTGTGTAGGCAGCCGGTGTCGAGTGGCAGCCGTTCAAGTGATTGTTAACCCATAGACGGGTCGCATAATGAACCTAGAAAACATTGCGACGGGGCGCACTTTCTCACGTTGCGCCTGCGTCTAGGCAACATGGCCAAGACAAGTGCCAAACGCCAACTACCAAATGCTCACACACACACATACGTAAATTAAAGTAAAGGCTGTAAAACGTCAAAATATACGAGCGCACAGCGATTTAAACTGTCAACGCGGCCGTAAACATCGCCAGAGCCAAAACTGGAACTGGAACTCCAAGTTGACCACAGTTGCCGCCCGCCGACTGTCCAGTTGGCCATTTTCCAGTTGCCTGCTTGCCACGAAAAATTTGCTTATGAGCAGCGCAAACTGTTGCTGCTGCTGCAGCTGCCGTTGCTGCTAATGCGGCTCGTAAATCCTGGCCAGCAACCGCTTGAGGAGCTTCGTGTTCGTGTTTGTTTTTTCTCTCTCTCTTTTTTCTTGTTGTTGTTGAGTGGTGTTTTTAGCCTTTTGGCCGGCGCCTGATGAATGTTGTGATGTGAAGCGGCGGCTGTTTGTTAGATTTACGCGCCACAATTAACGTTCTAATCATCGCAATTTGTAAGCCACACTGCAGATAATCAGGCTACAAGTCTATTTAAATGCAAATGCAGTAGCTGTCGATCCGCTCAATGTGCTAAATAAATATGTTCATTATTTATCAGAGCTAAAGAAATACTCAAGAAATATGTATATTTTATATATTTAAAAAAAATTTATTTTATTTATATTTATACAAATGAAAAATTTCACTTGTTCCAAATAAATAACTTTAAAAGCACAGAGCACGCAACTATTCAAAAATGTTTTTGAAAACATAGCAGCGCATTGTTTTGATGGTATAAAATATATAACTGGTAATAAATTATTAAATATATAAAAATAAAATAAAAATATACAAATATATAAAATAAATATGTGTATATAATATTTTTCGATTTTTTCATTAACTTATTTTGAAATATTAGTATAAATATTATATAATATAATTTTTAATTTTAACTACTTAAGAGGTAAATGTATAATTAATTACACACTTTTTGCATTAAGACTACAAGTAATATATTATTATAAAATATAATATTATTATTTATTTTCACTTCTTCATTTACTTTTAGTTGACTACTATTTATTTATTTATTTATTTATTTATTGTTATATATTTAGCTTTTTTGCATTAAGACTATTTAATATATTATTCTAAAATATAATATTATTATTTATTTTGACTTCTTCATTTACTTCTAGTTGACTACTATTTATTTATTTATTTATTTATTTATTGTTATATATTTAGCATCTAAAATGTGACCCATAAAAAACCCAAACAAATATTCAAGTTCCTCGCCCCACAATATGTCCTCACCATAAAAGCTTAGCATAGACAACAACCTGAAATGGTGCTGCCATAAAAAAGCTTTGCTGCAATTACTTTGCCAAAATAGTTGTTCATTCGCGTAGCAGCCTTTTGGGCGAGCTCTTTACTTGGCCCCGCTGCGCCCCTCCTCCAAAAACCATTACTACACTCACTCACACACACACACACACACACACATACAAAAGTTGGCATTGTCATTAATTTTTAAACTTTTCTCTTTTTTCTTGCGTATTGTTGCTTAACTAATAAAACTAAACTAAGCGTAAATACTTGGTCGTAAATGTCATCTCTAGGACAATGGTCCTCACAGCTTAGCTTAGCCTTTAACATGTGTGTGGGTGTGAGGTGTGTATGTGTGTGTGTGTGTGTGTGCTAAACTTTAAATTGTCCAATGTTACGTGCTTCGCATGCGGAGTTCATAAATCCAAGCGCTAAATGTAAACATCAACAGTTGAGAGAACTTGCGACTCGCCGGCCAGTTAGCCAGCAACAACAACAACAACAACTACAACAACAATAACAACAACAACAACAACAACAATACTAACAACAATAAGTTGCAAAGTTCAAACGCAAACTAATGCAGCAGCAGAACAAAAGGCAGCCACAGCTAACGGAGTCCTGCTTGCTCACTCACGCTATCTCTCTCTCTCTCTCTCTCTTTCTGTCTCGCTCATGCACGCAACTTACCAGCCACTTTCACCGTTATGCTGAAGCTTTTGTTGTTTGCCTGTTGTTTGCAGCTCGTTGTAGTTGTTGTTTTTATAGCACTTAATGCGCGACTTTGCGTGTGTGTCTGTGTGTGTGCGAGTGTGTGTGTGCGTGTGTGTGGGTGTTGTTGTATGGCAACACACGCAAATAAAATAAACTTCATTTTGTTTTCAATGGCCGCATAAGCAACGGCTTTAAGCTTTTGCCTGCCGTTCTTACTTATGTGTCCGAATCGTAATGATTCCCCCCCACACACACGCACACACACACAAACCCATACGCACACCCACCTGACCTTCTGGCTGCAAAAAAAAAACGCTTGTTGCACCAGTTTTAGCCCTGCTTTTTATAGAACGACGAACCAAGTTTCCTGCCAGGTGATAACGAGCACAACGTATGTGTATTTATGTATGTATACGTGTATCCATATATTTACGAAATGTAAAAAACCATTTTCACGTTAATAGAAAGAAATTTAATGCATGATTTTGGACCAAAAACTTAAAAAGAAAATTTTATTTTCAATAAAACATATATTTTTAATGTTGATTCAATCTTTATGATAAATCATGACTAAAATGCCCTCAAACGCGAAAATCGGTTCAGTTTTGACAAAGTTATGGGAGTTTGAAATATGAGAGCTATGGAT